>PVKU01001717.1:204808-276081 GCA_004027475.1 Anoura caudifer | reverse complement strand
GGGGCGGAGGGACGGGATGGGAGTAGAAAACAGAAGACTGTATAAGAACAACAATTAAAATAAAATTAAAAAAGAAAAAAAAAAAGAAATAGAAGTACAGAGTTATTTGGAAGAGTATATTTCCAAGATCCAATTAATACAACTATCATTCCCGGTTAACACTTTATGACAATTTTATTGGAATGTATCAGAATGCCATATATTTAAAAAAAGTTATTCCTTTATTCAAATACTTATACATTTAGTTGTTTAATTTATTATAACAGAAGTTAGAAACAAAGTCTTATTTTGTTTTTGACTATTTTAAAACACTGACAAAAATAATAATACAATTAAAACTTTTATGCCTAATTCTCAAAAGTTTACTTTCAAAAGGCTGGTCTAACTCTCTATTATATTTCAGATATACTTAAATATTTATGTCTTTAAGCTATTTTAAAAATTGATTTCTGATGATGGAATGTCACCTCCCCACCCCAACTTTATTGCACTTTATTTAAATGCAGTAAAGTACAACCTCTCCCAAAGGCTAACCCATCTACTGTAGCCCACAGAAATATCCCTCTCCCCTGAATGTAATATCTTATGTTTATTTAGTCTTTATCATCATTGCTCTAGTATCATGCTTATTTTTTAAGAGCACCTAATTGATTTCAAATACATCAATGGTTTCCAGACTTTGTTCTAGCAGTTGAACACAGAAGTAAATAAGAAAAGAACATTTCAGGATGAGAAAACAGCATTTGAAACATCACATTTATTCCCCACCTATCCTCATGTAAAAGCTTAAATGTCACCTCCTCAGGAAGTCTTTCCTCAGCACCAAAATTATCACATCCTTCCACTCACTGTACACTGATCTTTTCCTCAACAATTGTTTAAAACTAGAATTTTCCATTAGATCATATGTTACATGTCTTATTTTTGAAACTATAATCCTAGGAATGGTAGCACATAGAGCTTCAATAAATATTTGCTGGAAGTCAATCTTATTTATGTAAAGAAAAAAAGTGGTGAGAAGTTTGGGAACTTCGTAAGTCATGCTAAAAATTGTAATTTTTAATAGTTTATTTTTATTATATTTTTCTATCACGCTATCCCCCTTATACAGAATTTATAATTTATAATGAAGATAATGGGAATACTAAAATAAAATTATAAATATATCAGTGACCAAGACCCGATTAGTGTGTTAGCATACCTTGTGGACAATATGGAGAATGGAGCAAAGGAAATCAAACAGAGATAAACCAGCAGACAAGTGAAGGTGATTAGATGGGAACTAGACTAACCCTGTAGCAACAGTAATGAAAATCCAGTTGGGAAAGCCCTGCTTTTGTTGGGAAGATGCTCTGCTAAACCATTTTTGAAGGTGAAATCTGTGCTTTTGGCCTGCAAGTCAGCTGACACCTGGGAGTAGCCTCTAGATTTGCTTTGTGTGATTTAAAGAAAGAAAGAAGACAAATAAGCCAGGATTTGGAGGAGAATGAGGCTAAAGGAAAGAAAGGAAAGTCCAGAAGACAGAGAAAAATGAAACTCTTGAATATTCCACATTCTCTCTCACCTCAGTGCATTTTCAACTGCCATGCTCTTACCTGAACTAAGTGATTACTCTCCACATCTCCAAAATCTTAAATGAAGTCAACACTAATCATGCAAGTTTTCACGTAATAGAAAAATCTTGTGGGGTAAGGAATGGAAAACTGAAAAAGATCCTGAGTTCTGCATCAAGTTGGAAACTAAGAGACAAAAATGAAAACAAAGATGGCCACCAGAGACAGAGAAAGGGCCTCAAAACTCCAACTAGGAAGAGAATTGGAGGAAAAATGATGCTGGTCTGAATAAATGTTTAAACAACAATTGTAGAGAAAAATGTGCAAGAATAGCTAAAAAGCAGAATCAATGAAAGCCAGCAATACTTGATTTCAAATTTTGTAGTCTGCACAATGCTGGTGTCATTCACAAAGAGAAATAAATAGGGCAAGAACAAATTAAAAGGCAGAAAAAATAAGGTTAATCTTGAATCTACCAAATCTAAAGCATGAAACTGACAATTATGGATGAAATTGCTAACAGGCTGTTATATAGATACACCT
Source organism: Anoura caudifer (assembly GCA_004027475.1). Classification (NCBI taxonomy): domain Eukaryota; kingdom Metazoa; phylum Chordata; class Mammalia; order Chiroptera; family Phyllostomidae; genus Anoura; species Anoura caudifer. Next base: position 273,985 of record PVKU01001717.1, on the reverse strand, counting down.
GTACATCATGAGAGAGGCTGAAACTGAATAGAGACTTTGGAGTCAATATTTCTGAGTGATAATTGAAGTTGACCACTTATTTTTACAGAGTAATAAAAATATAGAATACAAGATAAAAACTTAATTCTCAGTAACAGAAATCTCTTGCAGGTAATTTATTTCCGAAGAATGAAGGTAGTGTATATTAGAATAACAAACATCATAGGAGGTAGGGCTAGGAAAAACATGAACTTAGAAATGCATGGATAGGCACAAAACAGTAAAATATAATATATAACCAATGTACACAAGTAGAGAAATATGAGTATGGTAGTTAGTACCATACTGAAGATGACAGATATTTTACTTTTGAAAACAACAAGGCAATGTAAAAGGAAACGAAATTCTGTCAAGGGTGTCCTATCAGAATTGGAGGCTATTCTGGATTCTTTAAATGGAGGAGATCTTAAGTTGTAGATACACAGGCTAATATTTCATTCCTGTGGGTCTCTCAGATTCCTATTTTTCTTATCTAATATTTTTTGATCTAAGAAACCATTGATTTTAAGACACAGTTTATGTACCTCTTCAAAAGAAAAACAAAAGGTAATCTTGGTAAAAATTGAAGGTAATCTAGGACACAATGCTTAAATATCTTCATTATAAACACATCAACATCAGATATTAAAGTGTGAAATACAGTGAATCTTCAAAATCATTGAAATATGTGATTTAAAAAAACCACCTATTAAAATTGGCAATACCTCCATTTCTGTTTTCCTCAGAATATTTTTAGCATTATTTTCCTCAAATAATATGTATTTTAATAATTTCTAACCAATGAGTACCCTAACTGAGGGAGCAGGCCCAGTTATTATTAGTACCAAGATATAAAAAAAAAAAAAAAGCCTACGTCTTTCCATGCATATGGGTGATGTTTAATTAGCAGACAACATCTCACAGGAACAATAAAAGTGACTTTTTAGGTCTTTTAATTATCTTGATATATGGACAAAATTACAATGACAAGCTAGTTTAACCCACCATTCAGATAATGTTCCTATCTTATTATTTTTAGGATGTTGAGAACACGTTTTAATTGAGACAAAGTTTTAAAATATTGTAGTGCAGGAGACACTTCCTCTTTTTATATTAACCTTTCTTTCAGATACTCATTTGAGGCCTAGGCTGGAGACACTTTTGTCTTCTCACGCAAAGTACCCTAAGAGCAAAAAACATCAGAAAGTTAGATAGTTTGGATAACAACCCCATGTCTAGTTCTGTAGGCTCTTCAGAATGGGGATGGATCTATTCTCTTATTTGATTTATGGCTGAGAGTGAACAATGAACCCTAGTCAGAATCCTTTCACTGTTTGTGTTGCAGTTCAGATCTGTCATCTCCAGACTCTTAAAGGATGTTACCCGGTTGCTTCTCTATCAAATGATGCAGCTGAGAAAAGCTCATTAAGCAGAAGGAAGAGGAAAATCTGACTTTTATGGATGGTTAGACAACTTGATATGTGATTATGACACCTCAAAGAGTAGTAAAAGTCTGGATTGTTCTTGCTTCCAGTTAAAAATGGTCTATCCTTCTGTCTCCCTCAAGGGGACGATTCAGACCTAAAACCACCAACTTCCATACAGGTAGTTGTCTATATGAACACCGTTTTGTTATTTCATTGTCTTCACTGGAATAATTTAACTATTCCAAATAACTTTATGGTTCATCACAGGATTTCTCCCAAAGACCCACCAATTCTTTGATAGAAAACATCAAGAGATGGCTTATGCCCTAAAAATCATAAAACCCTTCTCCTTAAAATCCTCACCTTGCCGGGGCCTGCTAGCTCATATGGCTAAAAGGCCATCCCAATATTCCAAGGTTGCAGGTTCAATATCCAGTTGGGGCACATAAAAGAATCAACCAATGAATGCATAAATAAGTGGAACCACAAAGCAATCTCTCTTGCTCTTTCTCAAAAAAAAAAAAAAAAAAAGAAAAGAAAAGAAAAAAAAGCTTCACCTTTCTGTTTCCAATTCTACTTTCCTAAACTATTATATAATGATCTTTACCTAATCCCAATCAAGTTCCCAAAATGAAAAATCCACCTTAAACCAAATTCAAAAATTTCAATAAATCCTAACACTTTCTTCCGCCTCCAAAAAACTGCCAGAGTTCAGCTGGGCTGACATTTTCCCATGAACTCACTAAAGAATAATCTGAGCTAGGTCTTATGAAAAGGATGGGGAGTCAGCTTTTGATACTACTACCATGGCATCACTCAAATCTACTAATTATTCACTCAAATTATTGGTTGTATTTAAATTATCCTGGCATCCTAAGATGTCTGGTGATAGAAAAGGTCATCCTCATAGGAGTAAGAGATCCCCAATTCCACTGTTGACTCTTGGAAATTTTCAGTAAGATGGAGAATCAAAATAAAAATAAAAGCAGCAACATGCTATAGTAATACCTGATAAAATGATGCTATTAAATTTTTATAACCCAAAGAATAGAAATTCTGTAATTGTTTATAGTGTGTACAATTATAATTAAATTGTTGTTTAGTGTGAAATGTTCATTATTATTTCTCTCTTTTCTGCCTCAGGCACTGTATAAAATTGAGTTTCATGTCAGTGGTTCTTTTTCTTGTTGGTGAACAATTTTATATACATAAATATTCTACTTCTTCAGAACAAAGAACAGGATTTGCTTTCTTAATTACTTGTTCATTTTGATAATGACAGCTGATTTTCTTGGCATCATTCAGGTAATTGTATGGAGATGTCACCACATAATTGTAAAAGGCCAGGAATTTTTATATTGAGATGCATATTTTCTCTCTAATTACTCCAGAAAAACCATGCTGAATAAAAGAAATCTTTTCTCTGTATCCTTTAATGAACTTGAGCCACTGGCTGCCCTTTTGCACAGCAGAAGAGAGTTTTTAATGGTGGAAAATGCTACGATAGCAGATGACAAGTCAATTCTATGACTTCATTAAAATTGTCATTTAATACTAAATTAGGTCAGAACACATAAACATTTTTCAAATATAGTTGATTAGATTTTGAAAATTATTGTACCTGAAAACCTTTGTAGCTAAGCAATATTCCTGAAGTATAGCAAAGCTGATGGGCAAAATAGCCAGAGGCACTTTTAAATCCACTAATACAGATGATTTACTCCGTTGGCAATTAGATAAAAAAATGATTACAACTATTCTTAATAAATGGAGCTAGTCAAATTCTTATTGACAATATTGTTTGTACTATAGAATAACAGTATGACCTTGAATAAGACCTTTAAAACAGTAAATATTCACAGGGAGCAGAATTTCATGTTATCTGAAATTCTCTCCACTTCTGTCCATTCTTCAATCACTTAAGTACACCATGTAACACAGTGAACTGAATACAGAAAATAATGTGCCCAGGTGAGTGTCACATTTTGAACTAATTTAATATTTAAAAAGAAATAAAAAACTCAATATTGAATTAATGAATCAATTAGTTGATTGAGGAACTAACTGGTCAAGCATAAACAACAAGTAAACAAAAACCACTACATTTTTGAAATATCTACACTGAAAATAGATATTACTGAGAATTGTATAGTCTTGTGTTGAAGTAAAGTCCATGATTCCTATGCCCTATCAGCAGACCATAATAAATTATTGCTTTTTCAAGGACAATAATTAGCAAACATTTTTACACAACACTTTTTATGTCCATTCAGTCATTTGCTAACACTTGGGGAAAAAAAAATGGGAAAAATATAAAAATTATAAAAAATTAATCAATTTAAAATACATTTAAATTTTTGTAAAACATAATCTTTATGAAATGATACTAATGGATAGTTAAAGTGTATGAGGAATTAGGAATTTTTTTCTCTTAACATATTAAAGAGTAAAAAATAACAGTGTAGGAAGATGCACTTCCAAAGTGAATTTATTCAGCTTACCATTTTATCAGGGAAGGCAAGCTAAAACTGCTTTGTGGACAACTTGGGGCTATAATGACATTTAAAGTGCTGTGGAGTAAAATATTATATAGCACAGTAATGCTTCATGACCTGCTGATACAGACAGAGATCTCTGCTCCCACATTAAATGACCTCACATTGTTCTGCTTTATGACTTTGTCTACTTTTCAAAGTTTTTTTGCCTTTTCTCTTCCTTTTAGGCTAAATAGTCCTTATTTTTCACCACATTAAGCATGCCTGCTTGAAGCAAACCTTTTGTCCTCTTCTAAGATGTTACTGTGATTTTCAATAACTTTGAAAAATATCTAACCAAATGTATTAGAATTACCAGTATTTGTGATATTAGAAGCAGTAAGATCTGGGCTAATAGCTGTATGAACTTCAATAAATATTTTAACCATATAGTATTTGCTTCCTCCACTGTACTTGGGATATATTAACACATATTTCAAAGTGTTATTGTGATAATTTGATGTGGAGATAATATATTTGAAATCCTTTTTAAAATATAAAGTGGAATACAAAGTTTGGTAAGATTACTATCACCATTATCAGAATAAGATTGCCATCTAATGGCAACTGAGCAGATAACAGGTACTCTAACCCTTCTAAAGCAGAAAAGAGAATGCAGTAACAGTAGCTGATCAAAACCACATTTACACAATGGAATTCTATGCAGCAGAAAGAAAGGAGGAGCTCCTACCCTTCGGGACAGCATAGATGGAACTGGAGAGCATTATGCTAAGTGAAATAAGCCAAGAGGTGAAAGACAAATACCATATGATCTCACCTTTAACAGGAATCTAATAAAAAAAAAAAAAAACCCACAAGCAAAATATAACCAAAGACACTGAAATTGAGAACAGGCTGACAGTGACCAGAGGGGAGAGGGGAAGAAATTTCAGGGGAAGGGGAGGAAAGTTTGAAGGAATTAGTATAAAAGATACATGGACAATAACAAGGGGGGATGGAGACAGAGGGAGGTGGAGAGGGCTGGGGAGTGGGTTGGCATGGTAGTAAAGGGCAGAAAACTGTACTTGAACAACAATTAAAATTAAAAAAATAAAAAATAAAACATAAAAAAAACATGAAGTTAATAACTAATGCCACAATTACATCCTTACTACATCTGTTACCCAAAGGGTGTATTACAATAAAATATTTTGTACCTTTATTATACCTGTTCTTTCTAGAAACTAAAATCATTTAGAGCTTCATATAGTGAAAATGGTAGGTAGGCATTAAGTCATACAGTTTAACTTAAACCTTAGTTCTGCCATGTAACTAGACTCTTTAATCCTGGACGAGCAGCAATGCTCTTTTGCACTTCCATCCCTTCATCCATGAAGCAAAAATAGTAATACATGTACTTTCTAGAGTCTTCTAAACAAAATTAAATGAGATCAGCCCTGGGTGGTGTGGCTCAGTGGATTGAGTGCTGGTCTACAAACCAAAGGGTTGCCAGTTCCATTTCCAGTCAGGGCACAAGCCTGGGTTGCAGGCCAGGTCCCTGGTGGGGGGGTACACAAGAGGCAACCACACATTGATGTTTCTCTCTTCCTCTTTTTCCCTCCTTTCTCCTCTCTCTAAAATTAAACAAACAAACAAACAAACACAGAAATCATAAGAAAATGAAATGAGATCCTCCATAGGGCTTAAGAAGTGTTGCTTAAAAGCAAGCAAAAACAGAAATAACTGGGTGTCTAGACCAGTCTCTGACACAATACAGACACTCCAGTAAATAAATAAATGTAAGTTAATTTAGGCTCCTTGCATGAAGTCAAAAAAAACCAAACATATAAGCAGTGTCCATATCTGAAAAAGAGGAGGAAGTGCCAGTTTGAAACAAAAGTTTCAGTAACTGATTTTTAAATTTTAAATAAATTACTTTAATTAGTCAAAAGAATCAAAATTATTAAACACAGTCTTGAAACTTAGAAAAACTCTGGGTCCAGATGAGATATCTACTGACTAACATTTTATCATGCAAAGCTTCAATTTTCTTAAATCTGAAAGTTAATATTTAACTTACTAAAATGTCACTTCAACTCAAAAATGTTATGTTATTCTTTTATTATTTTATTTAATGTGTTAATTGTATAAGTTTTGAAATATGTGGTAGTCCCAGAATTAATTGCATGTGTTATGGTATTCTACAGTTAAAATTTGAGAAATGCTATAGTTAAAAATGTTGAGATATTCCATCAATAGAGACTGGAAAAAATCACCAAAATTTGCAATTATTAATATATCTATTAATCCTCGGGTACAAAATATTTTATCATGCATATTATAGAAAGTTGAATTGGCTATAGTTCTTTAAAAAATATTATATGCCAGGCATGAAATAGAGCTTTCTACTGGGCCTTTTGAACTTATTATTTCTCACAATAAATTTATAAGGTAGATACTTTTGTTATTCCCATTTTCATTTTTTTAAGTTTTTCTAAAGATGTTATTTATTTATTTTTAGACAGAGAGGAAATGAGGGAGAAAAAAAGGGAGAGAAACATCAATGTGTTGTTGCCTCTCACGCGTCCCCTACTGGGGACTTGGCCCACAACCCAGGCATGTGCCCTGACTGGAAATAGAACCAGTGACCTTTCGGTTTGCAGGCCAGTGCTCAGTCCACTGACCTACACCAAACAGGGCATGTTGCTTCCATTTTCAGATGCAGATAGGGAAACTAAGAGAGGTTAAATAATTTGCCCATATACAACCTGGTTTGTCCAAACTCCAGATTTATAGCTCTATACTATATTTCCAAAATTAAGTGTCATATGTTTCTTAACTTTATACAATCAGATTGAAGATACTTTACACACACTTTTCCTGGTACAGGCATACCAAAGCTTGTAAAAACCTATAGTTTATTTTTTATAATTTTCCCTGTGTGAATGCCATAATTTGCACATTACCAATCATATTAGCAAAGACACTAGGGTTTGATCTCTGCTCTGCTGTGCTATTATCCATTAAAAATTAATAACAAAAATTACTTCCTTAATTAATAGGCACAGGAAGAGTTCTTAACTCACTGCAGAACTTGATACTGCTTGTCCATCAAACTCAAAATAATAAAGCAACTACCTAATAAATTTCTAATTGATATCATTGGGCCATTACCTCCCCATTCGCATCTGGACATATACCAAGAGTTCCTGTCCTAGCTTTTTTTTTAGATATAATGTCTAAAACAGCAAAAACAATATCAAATTTTTTCATTCTTTCATCTAAATGACCATTATGGTCTTTTTGATAAATAATAATATCTAACTAAAATCTATTTTCAATTGAGTAACTCATCTGCAAATTAAGATCAAATTTAATACAAATTAAGAGTCTGCTTTCACTCTGAATATTAAAAATTTGGATTAATAAGTTTTAAAGTATTTAACATAAGATTTATTCTTTCATTGAGAAATCTCAATTTTAAATACATTGTAGTATTTTAGACATATGACTAATATATGGAAAAATGTTTTCTTGCATTCAATACATTGTTTTTAACACAGATAAATGTAGCATCTGTTACAAGCAAAGTATCATCATTTTTATTGATAGATCTAATAGGGAGAGAGACAGACAGACATTAATTTGTTTTTCCATTTATTTATGCATTCACTGGTTGCTTCTTGTATGTGCCCTGACCAGAGATTGAACCTGCAACCTGGGCTTACCTAGATGACACTCCAACTAACTAATGAAGCTACCTGGCCAGGACCCCAATTTCTGAGTAATAGGTACTAACAAAACACTTAAATGCCTACAATATTACAAAGAATTTAGATAATAAAATTTCAAATCAGAAAGCATATTTTAAAATAATATATAATAATGATGAATCATTAAGAAATTAAGGACTGTGAAAAATAACCAATGATAGAACAAACTCTTTGACATGGAATTTAAACTAAGATTTCAAGAAAAGTAACCAACATGTATTGAGCTTCTATTTTATTCTAGTCAACTGTGAAAGGCACTTTACATATAAAAATATCATCCATTTAGGTAGGATGATATTTTAAGATAGATATTATTATTGTCATTTTGCAAAAGAGGACAGCAGGCTCAGAAAGACTGGGTCACTTGCCCAAGGCCACTTTGACAAAGCTGGAATTCTAACTTGGATGTACATGTCTGCCGTCAAAGAGGCTATTCTCATTCAATATTAATCTGCAGTTTCTTTAATTTGAATGGATCTTTAAGATGAAACTTCCTCTCTGAGAGTTATTATAAGGGTTAACTTGAGAGAGTTGAAGAAAAGGCCTTAATTCATTATAGGCACTTAGTTTTCTTTCTCCTCAATTTAGATCTCCAGCTACTAATTGCTAATGCTTACACACAGCCCACACCCTGGATTAACATGGAAGCCAAGGAAAGAAATGAAGAACTACAATTTTTATTCTTACTTCTTTATGGAATAGTATGTACTGTTTGTTATTTAACTGTCATTTTGATAACATCTATTCATAAAAAAAGTTATTCAGTTATACAAGGGTTACATTTTTCAAAAAGTTTGTTTTGGAAGACTCATTAGGAAGTAACAGTGCTGAACATTAGACATTCTATTAGGCTTTATGGTATTTACCTTATGTCTGAGGAAAACACTTTACATGTACTTGATTCTCAATATTAAAATTATCTGAGGAATAGGAACTATGGAAAAGGAACTAGGTTTTATTTTGGGGCAGGCAAAATCCTCATAAAACTCCCAGCCTGGCTACCCTGATGCGCCACCATTTAGAACTGCTTCTACTGAGTCTGGTGCTACTAGCTTGTACTGAAAGTAGCTGCTGCAGAAATTGTCTTAACAGAAAATTGTTTATACTTTACAAAGACAAATGAGCAAAGTATCTTTCAGTTCTTAGTAAAAAGAATTTATTTATTTTACAAACACATTGCTTGGCTGACTGAATGATAACATGTAATTTTAATCATGTAACCAGTTGTGCTTCCTCCTTCACACATAGTAGTAGAACACTCCAAGCAACATTTCCCGCTCATGGCAGTAATGCTAATACATATTTTGTTTGCCAGCCTTACCTGTGAATTCATCTTATTTTTTACATCCTTCTTTTATTGTTAACCCTATTTTACTCAAATGATTATTGTTTTTCAAGATGTTTCAATAAAAAGAAAGAAAAACCTAAACAAAATAATATAAAATCACATTGAAAAATATCAGCAAGCACATATTGCTGGTATTTTTCCTTTGACTGATTGTATACTTCATAATATGTATTTCACTATAAAGAAATAGTTCAGGTCACTTATTTGAGCCTTAGGCATGTTAAATTTTGTTAGTACATTTTTTTCCCAAAAAACCACTGTTGAGGTATATCTAGACAACATCACTGCTAACATCTTCCATGACTCATTTGTAGCAAAAGCAATATCACAACAATATGATTAAGAGAGTGAAGAGAGATATAAAATACTGGGTAGGGTAAATAACATTAATACATTTTTTAATTTATCAAGGTATAAATGATAATATCTTATATTTGTAATTAAAATAACTATTTGGTCATATATGCATTATAAATAATTCATTAAAATAGAGAAATAATAAATATAATGTTTTACTACAAGAGAAATGAAATGTCTGGTATTAAGAAATTTATAATTGTGAATTTGAAACATGAAGCATAATAATTATTCATAAACTATATTATCCAGAAGAGTAATTTAAGCATTAATTAAAGAAAATATAATAAAAGATATCTGGAAGGCTCATCCATAGGCTTTTTAATCTGAAGCTTAGCTTTTAGATTAGAATTTACAAAGATAGAAACCAGATAATGCGAGGATAAGAGTAAATTATTTAAAATAGTTGCTTTTGTATTTTTTCTCCTCAAGACAAATCTCCTTGTGGGAATTCACTTTGAACTCATATGCCTTCCTTTCTCTGAAGCTGTCCTTTTCTTACTTTCACTAAAAAAATAATATCTACTTACCCACTATAAAACAGGTATTTAGTTTGTACTATTGTTTGTACTATCCCCCTACTTATAAAGGAAACATGTTAACTTAGGACTCTATAGCTATATTTATATATTCAAAGGATCTCTAGGAACTTTATTCGAATTGTCCACTGTAGTTGTTAAAAAAACAAATTTTTAAAAACCTACTGTAAACTTCCACTTTTCTTTCAGATAAAAATATAGATAGGAAGAATGGATAAAAACATATTAAAGATCCCCAGAATTATTATGACTAAAATAATCAACAGCCATCTTTACCAAGGTGGGTACAGTCATAAGTACAAAATGAAACAACATGATCAAATAAACAGATATATATTCAAATGTGTAAGTATATGAGCATTTCTATGATGGACCTTGAACCACACAAGTCAAACTAGCTTTTTCTCTTTCGTTTTTTGGTATTTTGATATTTTACTTGGCTGGTTGTTATACTTTAGCCATGTTGCTCATAGTACAGGTAGTACTGTACCTGTATTATGCATTCTATTATCCTTTATAAGCCTCTTTGCCGGCAATATCACTAAATATGGACAGTATCCAATACTTACACTTGAAAAATGCAAGGAAAATTTTAAATTAGAGATTGTCGAATTTTATCTGTTAAAATGAATTTCTTAATTAAAGGTGTTTGATTTTCTACTAGGGAAAAGATTAAATTTTACTAATTTTTATTGTTGGCAATCTCTTCATGCTATTTAACACTCCCTCTCCTCTCATCCCAACATTTCCTATGAAATCATGATTTAATCAAGAGACTAGAGTAGACTTAAGTGCTCACGGGCAGCAGTGGTGAGGATGTGTACTTCTCTAGGCATTAAGAGGGGCAAAGTATCTAGTTGTTACACTTTTACTGGTATTTAAGATTGAATAGTGGGTTCAGGTACTGCCAGTTTAATCTATCATTGCAAAATTCTCCAGCAACAATACATCCTAATAATCATACTACAACAAATATTACCTCTTGTGATGGCTGTAATTCCTTCTTACTATACCACTGTATAGTAAGAAGTGTCCTATTGAAAATACAAGTGTCCTATTGAAAATAGGACACTTCAACAAGTGTCCTATTGAAAATACATTTAACAAGTGTCCTATTGAAAATACATTTAAGGTGTTTCCAATATTTTGTTATTACAAATATTTTGCAATGAATACTTATTCTCATATATTATTTTACATATTCCCACTGACTTTGGATTAAATTTCTAGAAGTTGGATAGCAGAATCAAAAGGTAAATGCTTGTACAGTTTTGCTTGAGAGTGACAAAATTCCTTCCATATGGCGCACATTCTCACCATGTGTAACTCCTTTATGATAAATATGAATGACAAAATCACATAAGGTATTGCCTAAATATTAGAAAAATCTATATTTAAAAAACATATATCTTTCAAATCAACTGCAAGAATACTATCTCTAGAAATGGTTATTGTGTTTGTAATCAACTAAAAAAATGTAAGTAGCTTCCTGTTGATATTAGCCTAAATAAAGTATAAAAATATAAACACTGTTATTACCTTTGAGAATTGTTAATATATTATAAAAAAGTAAAAATACTGCATGAAAAAATTAATCACAAAATATTAGAGCTGGAAAATATATGTAAATCCTAATATGTAAAAATATGAACACTAAAATCTAAGAGGTCAATTTTCTCAAATGTATAGTACCCCACATTTCTTAGCTCCAATTTAATTTTATTTCTACTTGGAATTGAAAATGACTATATTAAAGGTGTTATTTATAATAAAAAATTAAATAAAAGCTTGTCTTCATGGTCAAATATCTAAATTTAAGTAAATAATTCATTCTCATAACAGCTTCAAAGAGAATAATGTGGAACTTGGACACATGATATTTTATGCTTTAATATAAATTTAAACTATTAAAAATATAATGAACTCTCTTATTAATTCATTCAGCAAGAATTTATCTCATACTACAATTCTAGGTGTGTGTATGTGGTTATGAGTATGTATTTGTTGTTGCTACTGGTAATTATTAATTATGAGGTCAACTTTATTACATCAACAGAAACCCTGAAGTAATTATTAAAATCAGTAAGATTTAAAACAGCAAATATGAATCCACAAACCTTCCATTTGGTTATATAAAGTAAATTAAAAATTAAAATTTTAATTATTTTATTCCAAACATATTAACTATTCCATTAAGTGTTTAATTAGGATTTCCCTCTTCAAAACAACTTTTGTTTTAGAGGTTTTCTTTTAAAATTTATAATGATCTTCTAACAGGATTTATATTTCCACAATAGATTTTAAGATAACCGGAATCACAAGTCCATGGTGAACAGCAAGTTCCTTGCACAAATGCAAACTGGGGACTAAAAAGCCTGAACACAGCCTAAAGCTTATCAATGAAAGCTAAATGACCAGGATCAGAGTTGTAGAATGTTGTGTATTTATTCAATGCTTACCAGAGGGATGAAAATTCTGTTCCTCTAATAATTCTAGATCAAGCATTAGATCATCTTCATCCAGTTCACATGATCCCAAATTATTTAAAACATCCTGAAGAAAAAGCAAAATCAGTAGTTAGAGAACAAAACAACACCCTGAAAAGCTGAGAAAATATTCACATGCAGATGTTATGAACCAAAAAAGAAATCAAATTAGAGGTGATAAGTTTTAATTGATATCCTGAAATTTTTCACTCTCTTTAAGATTATCAGCCCAATAAAAATTCCAAGAATTATCACAAAAATCTTAATTTTTATAATAATTTGCATGTTACCTTTTTTTAAAGATTGTATTTATTTATTTTTAGAGAAAGGGATGGGGGGAGGAAAAGAGGAAGAAAAACATCAATGTGTGGTTCCACTCCCACACCCCCTACTGTAGACTTGGCCCACAACCCAGGCATTTGCCCTGAGTGGGAACCAAACCAATGACCCTTTGGTTCCCAGGATGGCACTCAACCCACTGAGCCACACCAGCCAGGGCTACATGTTAGCTTTTTAAAAACCATGTATAATTAACAGAAGTATATATGTAAGCAGCTATGAAAAATATTAGAAAGCAGGGAAGAAATTGTTTTAATCAAAACTTCTTTAGTAAACATGAGAAAAGACAAGATTTTACTTACTGAAATGCACAAAAATTGATATAAAGGTTGTCAAATGTATAGAAGTCTGTGAACTGAAAGTTTTCTAATATTTATCTAATATTTATCTTTCAAATCTATGTAGCATTCTTGTGACACATTTAATAAATTATTTCTCAAACAAATTTTGTACAGTGTCAACTGTGAGACATTATTTTAGACCATATCTGGAAGTGGGGATTCATTTATCATTATTCAATCACTTGTTTTAGATTAGAAGGGATAACTAAAAGAAATAAATATCAATTTAGATTAAAAGTTAACTTGATATTCATGAGGTCACAAACATCAGAGCTAGATACTCTTTCTTTTTAAGAGGGCAAACAGCAAAGTAAACTAGAAGCTTATATTGAAAGGTCTTGAAGATAAATAACTCCTTACAGAAGTAGTAATTCTTGAGTGAGGAATAAAGAAATGAGTTTTGTATTTGTGTGTATAGACAGGTAGTAAACATTAAGAAAAACAAGAATTTACATTTAGGGACTAAGAGTGAAATTAAAACAGTACAAAAAGAACAGGAAGAAGAATCTAAATACTAAATGATACCACATCTACAAATCACTTTCTCCATTGATGTGAATGCTACCATAATTCGCCTTTAAAGAAGTAAATATTTAGTATGAAAATTCTAATAACATTGTCAAATGGACACTGAATACCTTAGTTCCTGGAATTAAAAGTAAGGACAATATAGGCACTGACTGGTGTGGCTCGGTGGTTTGAGCACCAGCCTGAGAACCAAAGGGTCTCTGGTTTGATTCCCAGTCAGGGCACATTTCTGGGTTGTGGGCCAGGTCTCCAATAGGGAGCACACAAGAAGCAGCCACACACTGATGTTTCTCTCCATCTCTTTCTCCCTCCCTTGTCCTCTTTCTAAAAATAAATAAATAATCTTTAAAAAATTAAAAGACTCAATAAAAAGGACACTCTCACTGTAAAAAACAGAATTAAACTTCAGAAACGTGTTATTCATGAATACAGCACAATAGATTCAAAAGTGATATATATACTCAAAACTAAGTGTTATTTTTCTGAAAATGAAAGTTACAGGCAAGTATTTTGTATTGTGTTATACTGTATTGCATTGTACTATATTGTATATTTATTAGTTCCAAAGTAACTAATAATTTAAACTACATATAAAATCAACCATTTATTGGAAAAGTTAGAATACACTGTGCCAGAACCCTGACCCATGTGGCTCAGTGGGTGGGCATCTTCCCACAAATCAAAAGATCACAGGTTCAACTCCCCATCAAGGACACATGACTGGGTTGCAAATTTGGTGTCCAGATAGGGTTAATGCAAGAGGCAGCCCACTGGTGTGTCTCTCTCACATCAATGTTTCTCGCCCTCTCTCCCTGCCTTCCCCTCTCTCTGAAATCAATAAAAGAAAAATAAATTAAAAAATAATACACACACATGCATACATATACATATACATATACATATACATATACATATACATATACATATACACATATACATTATGGTCTGTCTGGAAAAAGTCCAACCACACTAACCATTGTTAATATAATGAGAATGGTTTGCATGACACTGATGTAACCAGGCAGCCAAGAAGAGTGGACTGGAATGTGCATGCCTGAACACTGACAATTTCCCTTACTAGTCAGTGGGGGCAATAGATGCAGTTGAGTGGGCATGTGTACTGTGACCATCACATTCAAAATGACTGCATAGAGCAATGAATCTGCATCAGATTTCACACAAAGCTTGAACATTCCTCTGTGGAAATTATTCAGATATTCAGAAGGCTGCAGCTATGGGCAACTAGTGATTGGCAGCTTCATCATGACAATGTTCCCACTCATGCATTATGTCTCATACAGTTTTTGGCTAAACATCAAAACAACTAAACATCAAGTCACACAGGTGATTCAGCCCCCCTAAGCCCAGATTTGGTGTCCTGTGACTCCTGGATTTTCCCAAAATTAAAATCACCTTTGAAAGGAAAGAGATTTCAGACCATCAACGAGATTCAGTAAAACATGATGGGGCAGCTAATGGTGATTGGGAGAACTGTATGAGGTCCCAAGGTGCCTATTTTGAAGGGGATTGAGATGTCATTGTCCTATGTACAATGTTTCTTATATTTTGTATCTTCTTCAATAAATGGCTCTATTTTTCATGTTACATGGCTGGATATATTCTGGACAGATCATATATTATAAATATAATGATCTATATATTATGATATGTATGCGTACACACACACATGCTGTGGTGGGGGTAGGTCCCTGAGAGTAAGTTGCTTATTTATATAGCATCAAAAAGATGTTATAAGATATAGGCATCAAAAGATAAGCAGCCATCCTCAATACACAAAAAGATAATTTAAAACAACAAAAGAAATATAATTGAAATTAGATGGGGAAAAGGCAGAGTTTGAAGAAGGGAAATTTTGTAAAGATACTATGTTTAGTGTTTATTAAGCATTTTCCAAATGGGAGAATCTTCATCTGATAGTGCAGAACACATTGGTTAAGGGTTTTCAGGAACAACTTTAAAGGACACATAGACAAAACAAAGAAGGGGGTGGAAGCAGGGGAGGGAGGAAGGGATGACTGTGGTGGGGGGAATTACTAGGGGGAAGCAGACAACTGTATTTGAACAATAATTTTGAAAAAAGAGAATTGGTTAAAAATATTGTTTAATAATGGAAATATAATATGATCTAACTTCAATTTGTTCTAACTTTATACTTGGATGTTGAATTTCAATGACCAACATTATGGTCTTCATTTCCAATCAAAATGTATATATTGAAGAACTAGTCACCTAGTACATTAGAATGTGATTTTGTTTAAAGATAGTAATGAATGAAAATTTCAGAAAAAATTCCAGTTGAATCAAGTCCCCTAATTCAATATTGCATGTTCTTATAAGAAGAGGGTATAGGATACAGACATCACGGAGGGATGACGATTTGAGGACACAGCAAAAGGCAGCCACATGCAAGCCCAGGACAGAGGCTTCAGGAGCAACCAAATTGCCTGCAGAATTAATATAACCAACAATATTTAGAAAGTAATGAAGATTTAAACAAAGGAAAAGAGAAAATAAGTGAATTTCTAGCATATGGCTGTCACTTTTTCTTTTTTTCTTTTTCTTTTTTTGCTGTTGTGCCAAGAACGAACATCTTTCTCAGTGTAAGCTTCTTTGGTTTGCACAGCATTTCTTCCTCTTATTCAGAACCACCCCACCCAATCCATCTAGACATAGAAAAGGCACCAGGTTCTTACATGAGTCAAATCCCTGTTTGGATGTGGTTTATTTGTGGATAATCCAAAATGGTCATGTTAACCATACTTGCTGCCCAAAGTCCTTTCATTGAAATGAGAAAAAGGTGGTTTTTTTTGTTGTTATTGCTGTTAGTTTTTTTGTGATGGATATTGCAACATGCAAAATGCTGTTATCACAGGGACCTTGGATTTCATTGCATGGCTAAGTTCATCAAAAGTCTACTTGAAAAATGAAAAATTTAAAAAAGTCATCTGGTTCATGATTCCAGCAGTTGCTAAAGTCCAAAGAAATACACAATATTTTCAAGGTTGGATTGCTCAACCTTCTTTTGAATTTTGACAGTTAATTCATCCTCCCACAGTTCAAAATGCTTAAACCCTGCCACTGCTTTTCCAACATTTAAGAAAAATAACACTAACAAAGTGAAGAACTTAAATTTGGAGAACTCATTCCACTGTTCCAATTTTATTATTTTGTAGGTGACCCTGGACATTTAGGTCCACTAATGGTGGTCCATTTACTATTGGTCTAGATAAACTAATTTGAAAACTAATCATTCTAAACTGCCTCACTTTGATAACTTGCTCACTAAGCAACCTTCTTATAGTGTGGAAAGAGCCTTTCAAGCTGGTGAAAACTCATAATAAAAGGAAAGTAGATGCAGCAACATGATATGTTACAGAAGAAAAATCAATGTAAACTTATAAACCAAAAAAGACATATATTTTCCAGATCTCCTTAAAAGAGACTAATAGCAGCAATAATATTTGTGCCCTCTACTAGCACTTATGGGCAAACAAAATATTATTGCCCAATATCTACCAATAAAATAAAAAATTTAAAAAACAGACTCAGTTATTATGAAAAGACAAAAAGAATATCTCTGGTAAAATTTTTTTCCAGAAAACAAAGTTCATCTAAGTAAAAAGCCAGAGGTCATTTTGAATGACTAAGAAAAGTAATCTCAATGGCTTCTCTCCAGCTAATTTCTGACATTATGAATATCAAAAAACATAAACCCCTATGGCTAAATAAAACATTTTCAGTCTGTCAAAGGCTAAGAGTACATAATACTAAAACATAAAAGGCAGTATGAAGGATATAAATAGGCACTTATGATATACACACAAAAATCAAAACAGGGTAGATAAGTACTTAGCATGTGGGGTTCTTCTAATAATATGTACATTTATAATATGAAGGCACATATTTCCATCTGTATTAGGAAAGACTTGTAGGAAAAGTAATAGCAAATACAGTAGTTCTATATCAATAACAGAAGAGACTGGTCAGCACTAATGGTAAGACATAATAACCACGTAGAAGAGTCCAGCATTTAATTAACACTACCAATCATATCCAGCATCTGAGGGCATACTGTGTGTTTCACACATTTAATGAATTTGCAAAATATCTGGAAGTGGTAACTAAGCAGAAATAGTCTCTCATTTCCTGATAGATAAAAACTTAATAGCTCTACATAATAAAGATATCATAATAAAAGTTCCTGCATTTTTAATAACATTAATGTACTAGGCATATATATCATAATAACAGGAATATGGAATGTAACACAAGCAATTGGAACTTATGGACATGACTTTGTGAGGGGACATAATATTGCATAAAATTAAAAGCTGGGGTTGAACTTAAAAATCAAAAATAATGGGAAAAGTGTACTTGAAACTAAAATCTAACCTGATGGCCAGTATCTTGAGTCAAATAATCTCTGAATGTACAAGGAATTCTAATGACTGGACAAAAAAACTGTCCAGTTAACAAAACAGAACATGCAAATTTAAGAGGTAACTTTCTTTTAAGTTCAGTACGGTTACTAAACCCTAGAGAAGTACAAAAATATAGACTCAGGTATTTCTGAAATCTCAGGGAAATATGAAGATTTCCATATTATCAAAGTGTAAGAAGAAAAAAGATAAGAAATGTAAATCACTACTATGAGCACATTTGTAACCAGTTTTAGGGAAAGTATATTGATTTGCTTTGGGATCACTATAATATGTATACTTTTCTTCTCTAAAACTGGCTAAAGAACTTAAGACAAAATGATATTTTAGACTTGGTATTTCAATAAAACTTAGGGAAGAATTTGATTATATAAAATTTCAAATGTTTAAATACCATTAAAATTGAATACATATTTCAATATATTGGTATACAGGATATAGATGAACATTTTGAGGACCACTGATCATTTAATAACCAAGAATAATTATTACTAAGCTATTCTCTAAGCACACATTTAAAGATCTGTGCACAATACTGATTACTCATATAAAATCCTAAATGACTTCAGGGCATTTATAATAAACTAAATAGTTAGTAAGTAATAAAGAAACTAATTTTCTGCCCTGGCTGGTGTAGCTCAGTGGATTGAGTGCGGGCCTGTGAACCAAAGAATCGCGGTTCGATTCCCAGTCAGGGCACATGCCTGTGTTGCAGGCCAGTTCCCGGCAAGGGACGCACAAGAAGCAACCATACATTGATGTTTCTCTCCCTCTCTCTCTCCTTCCCTTCCCCTGTAAAGATAAATAAATAAAATGTTTAAAAAAAGAAACTAATTTTCTAAGCTCTAGGGGTATAACAATGAACCTAATAGGTCAAGTTTTCTTTCCTAATAGACTCTTCAGATAACTGTATTCTAGTAAAGAAATTCCAACCTTTTCTATAAATTAAAAAATGGGTATCATCATTTATAAGTCAGTCTCATGTGTTTAGTTAGTGTGAATCAATTTTCCAGAGCCTGGTTGCTATTGGCTGAAATAATAAAATTGAATTTATGACACCACAAGGTTGAATAAACAAGCTCTGATAACTCCATTAATATGTAACTATTCTGTAAGTCCCATTCTAACATAACCCATTAGCCATATTTGTCTTTTTATTGCAATAAAAATAATAATTATGATTCTGCTAAATATAAAGGAAGCTGAGACATGTCATTATATATGTGTCATGTGTATTGCTTAAGAGGAAAGAATCCCTTCAAAAGAGTGTATTTTTATTTATGGTATTATAAATGTTATTATTTAATATTTTTAATTATGGTATTATAAAGATGTTATTAATTGCATTTCTACAGTTACATTTTTGCCAAAGGACTTTCTAAACAAACTTAAAATATCTACAAGCAAGTTATGGCATCCTGGTATGGAATTCAATAATTGTTTATATAATGTTTAATGAAATAATAAGTGTTCTGATCATTATTTTGTCTACCAACGAAGAGGAAATTATTCACTTGTAGACAATCTAGTCTGCATTCTTCTCCTAGTTATTCTACATTACAGTCAGGTGCTGCTCTGCTATGCATTTCCTTCTTCGCTAGTCTAATCATAGGAGTCTCCACAGATTGACTAAAAGGAAAATGTTATTTTATTATTGAAAATATATGATATAATTATTGTAGAAGACCATCAGTCAAACTTCTGTATGTGAGTTTAAAAATACATTCTAATAAATACCTTACAATGAACTATATTTGCTTTTTACATAGGATGAAAAGATAAAATCAAATAACTTAGTATCTTTCAATAATTCATATTATCCTGAAAAGATAAATTACATGAATTATAAAAAATCAGAGACATAAAGTGACAAGGTACACTCATCCTCAACAACAGGCATTGGAACAGGCTGGGCACACACTTGTGCAATTTATGAGATGAGTTGCACACACCTACACATATAGTGGAGAAGAGAGGATGAAATACTAATGTATGTGTATATTTTAAATGAAATGATTTCACTGTTATTATTTGGAAAAGAAACTAACATGACAATATTCTATAATTAGTTCTCTAAGGATACTTATTTGGTTTTGATTCCTGGTTGGATAAAGAAAACATACTTAATCATTATGATAGTTACTTTTACCATTCAACACAGCAGCCATAAATATTTTCAAACACAGTTTGCTCTTTGCTATTACTAATTTACCTTATGGGCTTGTATAGTTCAAAATACATTTTAATGAATATTTTCAAAAATGTCTTAATTCTTAATCCATCCTCACTCATAGGCTTCCAAAAACATGCATCTGGCAAATGTGAATGGTGGTCTTAAATACCATATGATTTCAGTATATGTGGAATCAAATGAAGAAACTAAACTAACAAGGAAAATGGGGATAGACTCATAGATGGAGAGCAGGCTGACAGCTGGTGGGGTGGGGAGATTAGCGAGTGGAGGGATCAAAAAGGAAAAAGGGACTAATGGAGACAGACAACAGTGTGGTCATTGCTGGGGGCAGGTGAATATAAGGAAACTAAATGGTAATAGAAAATATATAATAACAATTTAAAAAATAAAAAGGAAAAAATACTGCCATTATAAATATGTGCATGGAACAATATTTTGTTTTGATTGTTGTACATTTTTGTATTTGTGAAATATTTAGGAAATGGCATTGATAAAGCTATACCAAACTAATAATTCTTCCCTTCATATTATTAAAAAGTATTAATAAAAAGTAAACAATCCTATATTATTCCAAGTAGCACAGGACCAAAACATTAAAACTGAAATATCATGATACATTACTTCACTTTATAGGAAAAGTTAACATTTATATAAATTCATAAAACCATAGATTTTACATGGGTTGTAAACTAATATGTGGGTTGATAGAAAATTAAAAATTAAACTCTAAACATTTTCATTTTAAACTATGTAAGGGAATATACTAAAACTAATTTCTGTTTTTAAGTAATAAAAGTAGAAAACTAGAAATTTGTAAATATATAACATAATTAACAAATTTCATCATTCAAAGTTAAATTTAATGATTGCTGTTGGTTTAAAATGCACATTTTTTCTTATCATTTCAAACACAGAGAAAAAAATGAAGTCTTTTGCATTCTATTTTCATGACACAGGAGAACCAATGTCACAGACACCATTTCCTTCACCCTAAACCTGACAACTTCAGTGTGTGCCATTGTCGAAAGCAACATGAATAAAGAATTTGGTAAACATGAGAGATTTGAGAGAGATCATTATTTCTAGGCTTCATTCCTCTTTGTTTACTATGGTAAGTGAGCATCCCACAGTTATGAATGATATTTCATTTTATCCTAATTGGTGTCCCTATCAACATTTTGCCAAGAACCATTCCAATGTGTCAACTTTCACTTATAATTTTTTCTACACACTACTCTGAGATTACTCTCATTAAAGTATTCATTTGTACACATTCTCTCATTGCCTTAATACACACAAAATGTCAATGGTATGTGTACAGAAGAAATACTCTCGTTATTCAAAATCCCACAATATTATCTCTTCATACCTCTCCAAAATTGCTTCCTGCAAACTTATTATTATAACCAAACTCACTAATTGTTTTCTGAAAATTCCATTTGCATTTCTTTCATTGCACTGAGTCTACCCCCCTGCTCCAAATATATAAAGAGCAAAAATTAGGTAACATATTCACACTGTATCATATCACAGGCATTTTTTACATTACAACAGGTACTGAAAAACACTCCTTGATAATGTTAGGAATGTTTAAAAACCTTTCTCTAAAAAACTCTCTTTATATGCAACATATGCTGGTAGTTGTGAAACATAAGACCATTACCTGTACTCACACTAAGCAGAGTATACTGGCATAGACAATTATTTGGACTATTCATTGTACGTCCTACTGAAGAAGTCCAGAACAACATATATGACTGTCTCACTCTTTGTGTTAATTCTATGCAGAGAGTTCTTGCATTTTGAGTCTCTATCATTATAGAATATGGAAAAGATCTCATTTACCTCGTAATAGTTTATGTATAATATTATAATAATATCTCATTTAACTATCTGGAAATGAGATGTTTTACTGCTAAACTATTTTGGAGAAGAACATTAGTGTCCTTTTTAGAACATCAATTTATTAAAATTATTAAACATTTTAAGAAAAATATATTAGTCAGAAAAAGCATTCATGGAATAAAAAGGAATATTTAAGAACTGTTACTTGCTAGACCTACACTAATTTGAAATTCTGACAATTTTTTTAAAGCTGTCATTTTAGTATCACTAGAAATGCTTATTTTTGATGATTTTCACTGTTTATGACTGAAAATTATGTGAGTCTACCATCACTTTGCTATTCTAATATATGATGAGTTGAAAGTAGCAAAAGAAAACATACTGTGTAAGCTTGTTAAACCAGTGACAACACTGTTAATCACAAATTAAATTGATACTTTCTGGATGAAGATAATGGCTCTAGAGAAAACTAGGTATATTTAGGCATATATAGGTTTTCCTATAATTAGGCCTAAGATTTTATTCTAGGCTGGTCTTTATATATGAGATACTAGAGAATTAATCAATATTTTACTGATTTATAAATTTAAACTGCCATAATTTTATTTCTCAAATAGAAATCAAATCTATCAAATAATATAATCTTGTGTTAAATAACACAATATAGTTGGAAATCCAAAAGACTGAGGTTGATAATCCTTACCCAGCCACAAAACCATCTTGATGAACTGAAGTGAATCATAACCTGCCTGATGTCCTTCCCCAAAATAAAATATTAGAAGTTGTTCTCCATAATTTTCTCCAAATCTAAAATGTTAAAATTTATGAGACAACTATGAGCTTCTTTCCCATGACAGTATAGCACTCAGAATTAGCCAAACTTGGAAGTTCAAGGGCACCGTCCCCCAAACTCTTCTTACTTTTGATGCTAACAGCAAGTTTGAAGTGTCCGCAAAAACACCCTCCAGTGCAATAATTCACTTGAAAAACTTATAACCCTTTGAAAGTTACATTTACAACTATGATTTATTACAGGAAAAGGGTACAGGTCAAAAATCAGCCAAAGGAAGAAATGCAGAGTCTGGGGGGATCCCAAATACCATGTTTCCTTTGTACATGTAATATATGACTTTCCTAACCTTGATACATGACAAAACACACAGAGAAAGTTCACTCAAACCTCCATGTGCAGAGACTTTATTGGAACTTTATTGCATAGGCATTATTGATTGACTGATAGCCTATATGGCTGATCTCATCCTCCAGAGTGTGTGATATCAAAGTGACCTTCCACCTTAAATTCCACAGTTAGGGTTTCTGGCACACCAGCCCCACCCTGAGTTTGTCAGGCGTTATTGGCCTCATGTACAGACCCAGTGTGGCTAGCCCCCACCCATCACACAGACATTTTTACCAGGTATAATATATTAACTCTCAGAAGCAGAGGGCAAAGACCTCTCTTTGGAAAAGGTACAATTCTTCACTGTCTATACATACACAATGCTTCCATAGATAGTGCATAGCTGTTGATCTAATTGCAATTACTTCAGCCCAGGCTAAATACAAAAAAAAATTATGCCATAAATCTTTTTCTCTACTTTGTCAGATTCCAGAGTGATATCTGCAGACAGAAATTACCATTGTGAGATTTATTTTCTTTTTAAATCAATGTATATTTTTAATATTAAATAAATATTTCACTAGCATGTATCAAAATAATTATATATTGTCTGGTTGAAGATTTATCACTTATTTGCAACATCTTTTCCCCAAATTTTCAACATTGGACTCATAATTCCAGTAAGAAAAATTAAATTATTTCCTTATTTAGCAATATTTACTAAACGCTTATAAACTGCCAGGAACGATACTAAATTCTGAACAATAAAAGAGAAAAGTTTCCTAAACTAGACTATCAATATATAAATAAATAATCAAGACAATTTGAACTTCTGATAAGTGTTATTTTAAAACAAAGAGGAATGTAACATTTACTGGTGGTAGGAAGAAGCTACCTCACATGAGGCAGGCGAGGAAGACCCCTCTGAAGGTGTCACCTGGGCTGCCATGAAATGATAAGCTGCCATATGAACCAGAAGGTAAAACATTCCTAACAGAGGAAACAGTACATGTAAATCATCTAAAGTGCATGTGAGGCTGGTATTTTCACAGGGCAGGATGAGGCAACTGGTTGCAACACAGAGGTGAGCTGAGAGCAGTGCAGGAGATTAGAGAGGTATGCAGGACCTACGTCATGTGATAATACTGCCATGTGACAATACTGTCTGAGGTAAGGAACTGAGAAATCATTGGAGAGTGATATGCTTAAATACACATTTTAGGAAAATTGTCCTGTCCACTCTGACAAGAATTAATTATAAGAAAACATTTTCTAATGGATCTTAACATCCAGAAAGATATGCATATTTCACAGATGTAAAACTTGAAGGTTAGAAAAACTAAATAACTTGTTTAAAGCCATGACACAAAACGTGGCAGAACCAAGATTTAAACATATATTTGCCTGAAGATAAAAGTTTCTCCACTAAGTTTCCCATCACATGACATGAATGGGCCTGGCAAGGGTGGAAAATTACTATTTTTGAAAAGGGCAATAAGCATTTTACTAGATGTTTGAATATAAGTGAGTATGTATAGTTATGAAAAAGAGGTCTAGATTGTTTCCTTAAACTTCCCAAACAGGTATGTTCCCATTTTTGCTATTTTCTGTGGAATCTTAAACAAGTTAACTAATCTCTTTGGACCATAATTCAGTTTTCTGAAATATGAGGGCAAATGATCCCTGATAATCCACTTTCACTATCTATAATTCCTTTCACATACAAGTGATCCTTCACTAAGCTGTAAGATAACATTAAAAAAGCTCTAACCTTTCAAATTCTGCTTGACATTTTCTTTCTTTTTCACATTTGCAAATTGAACCAAATTTCTACCTTTTATTTACACTTCTATTGATGCCCAACTAAGAATCCACTTCCTTTCTAAAGACTCCCTAAATGCATAAAGCAAATCTTGGTGGGCATAAAGGGAGAGACTGACTAAAAACATAGTAATAGCTGGGGATTTTAACACAACATTGAAATCAATGCATAGATTTTCCAGTCAAAAAATCAACAAGGAGAAAACAGCCTTAAAAGACACACTAGATTGAATGCATTTGATTTCTATTTTCAGAATATTTAACCCCAAAGCAGCAGAATATACATACTTTTCAAGTGCACATGGAACGTTTTCAGGATAAACCACATGTTAAGACACATAACAAGTGTCAATAAATTTAAGAAGTTGGAAATCATATCAACCATTTTCTCTGACCACAATGCTGAAACTAGAAATCAATCACAAGAAGAATAATGAAAAATATATGAAGACATGGAAGCTAAATAACATGTTATTAAACAATGAATGGATTAACAATGAGATCAAGGAAGAAATCAAAAGATACCTTGAATGAAATGAAAATCAGGACACAATAATCAAAAATCTGTGGGACACTGGGAAAGCTATCCTAAGAGGGAAATTCATAGCATCACAGGCCTATCTTAAAAAAAAAAAAAAAAAGAAAGAAAAAGCTCAAATAAAAATTATCTACCTTTACACTCCAAGAAACTTGAAAAAGAACAAAAAACAAAGCCAAAAGTCAGTAGAAGAAAGGAAATAATAAATATCAGAGCAGAATTAATAAATGAAATAATCTAAAAAATGATACAAAAGATCAATGAATCTGAGAGCTTGTCCTTTGAAAGACAAAAAAGATTCACAAATTTTTAACCAGATTCCTGAAGAAAAAGAGAGGACCCAATCAAATAAAATCAGAATGAAGGAGGAGAAATAACAACTGACACCAAGGGAACACAAACAATTTTAAGAAAATACTATGAACAACTATATGCCAACAAACTGGATAACATGGATGAAATGGATAAATTCCTAGAAACATACAGTCCTCCAAAACTAAATCAGGAAGAATATCATCATCTAAATAGACAGATTACACAAAGTGAAATTAAAGCACTAATCAAAAAACTTCCAGCAAACAAAGCCCTGGACCAGATGTCTTCACAGGTAAATTATATCAAACATTCCCGGAAGAACTAACACCTCTCCTTTTCAAACTATTTCACAAAATTCAAGACAAGAGAAGGCTCCCAAAAACATTTATGCAGTCAGCATTATCCCAATTGCAAAACCAGATAAAGACATTACTAAAATAAAATTATAGACAAATATCCCTGATGAACATAGACACTAAAATCCTCAACAAAATATTAGCAAACTGAATACAGAAATGCATCAAAAAGATCATACAACATGATCGGGGGGACTTATTCTGGGAATGTAAGATTGGTACAATATTCACAAAGCAATGAATGTGATTCACCACATAAAAAAGTAAAGGGTAAAATCCACATGATTATATCAATAGATGCAGTAAAAGTATTTGATAAAATCCAGCATGCATTTATGATAAAAACTCTGAGCAAAGTGTGAATGGAGGGAACATACCTAAACATGATAAAGACCATATGTGAAAATACCACCACCAGCATTATACTCAATGAGCAAAAACTGCAAATTTTGCCCTTAAGACAAGGAACAAGACAGGAACATCTGCTTTTATTTCTATTCAACATAATACTGAATGTCATAGCCACAGCAATCAGACAAGAAGAAAAAAATAATAGGCATCCAAATTAGAAAGGGAGAACTAAAACTGTCTTTATGTTCAGAAAACAATTTACTATACATAGAGAACCCCAAATATTACACTAAGAAACTACTAGAAATGAAAAAATAATTAAGCAAAGTAGTATAATACAAAATTGATATCCAGATATCAGTTGCATTTTTATATGCCAATAATGAACCAAAAGAAAGAGACATTAAGAAAGCAATCTCATTCACAATTGCCTCAAAAAGAATAAAATACCTAGGAGTAAACCTAACTAAGGAAGTAAAAGACCTGTACTTGGAAAATTATAAGCCACTGAAGAAAGAAATTGATGAACATAAAAATAAGTGGAAGCACATACCATATTCATGGATAGGAAGAGTTAACTTCATTAAAATGTCCATACTACCTAAAGATTCAACACAGTTCCTATCAAGATTCCAACAATGTATTTCACACTACTAGAACAAATATTTCAAAAATTTATATAGAACCACTAAAGGGGTTGCATAGCACAGCTATCCTGAGAAAGAACAAAGCTGGAGGAATCACATTAATATGAAACTATACTTTAAGACCATAGTAATCAAAACATCCTGGTACTGGCAAAAAATAAGACACACAGACCAAAGGAACAGAATAGAGAATCTGGAAATCCACACCTTTGTAGTCAAGTAATATTTGACAGAGAAAGCAAGCACACACAATGGGCTAAAGATAGTTTATTCGATAAATGGTGTTAGGAATATTGGACAGATATGTGCAGAAAACTGAAACTAGACCACCTACTTAAACCACACACAAGAATAAATTCAAAATGGGTCAAAGACTTACATAAATGTTAGACCCCAAACCATAAGAGTCCCAGAAGAAAACTTAAGCAGAAAAATCTTGGACAATGCTGATAGCAATATTTTATAGGAAATATCTCCCTAGACAAGGGAAACAAAAGAAAAATTAAACAAAAGGGCCTATATCAAACCAAAATGTTTTTGGACAGCAAAGGAAAACATCAACAAAATAAAAAGACAACCCATAGAATGGGAGAACCTATGTGCTGATACATCTGATAAGGTGTTAATATCCAAAATTTATCAAGAACTTAATACCAGAAACAACCCAATCAAAGAATGGGCAAAGAACCTAAATAGACAATTGTCCAAAGAGGACATACAGATGGCCAACAGACACATGAGAAGATGCTCAGTGCTCAGTTACTGATCATCAGAGAAATGCAAATTTGAATCACAATGAGAAACCACCTCATGCTTGTCAGAATGCCTAACATTATAAATCAACAAATAACAAGTGCTGAAGAGGATGTGGAGAAATGGGAACCCTTTTTCACTGTTGGTGGGAATGCAGGCTGTTGTAGCCATTGTGGAAAGTAGTATGGAGATCCCTGAAAAAATTAAAAATGGATCTGCCTGTGACCCAGTGATCTCCCTTGTGGGAATATATCCAAAGAAACCCAAGACGCTAATTCAAAAGAACATAAGCATTCCTATGTCCATTGCAATGTAATTTATAATCACCAAGATATGGAAGCAGCCAAAATGTCTATCAGTAGATGAGTGGATAAAACAACTATGGGATGTTTACACTATGCAATACTACTCAGCCATAAAAGAGAAGGAAATTTTACCCTTTGTGACAGCATGGATAGGCTGGGAGAACATTAAGCTAAGTGAAATAAGCCAGTCAGAGAAAGACAAATACCATATGATTTCATTCAAATGGAATCTAATAAACAAACTGAACTAACAAGGAAAACAGACTGACTCATACATATAGAGCAGGATGACAGCTAAGGGGAGGATGGGCAGATTAGGAGGTGGAGGAACTGGAGTAAAAGGGAAAAGGACTCATGGGCATGGATAGCACTGTGGTGATTATGGCAGGAGGGGGTATAAGGAGACTAAATGGTAATGGAAAAATATAATATATAAATAAAATTTACCAACATTATTACCTGAAGATTTACTTATTATACTTATACAATATACTTATTTTTACTTTATACTTATTTGTATAAAGGAGAGGAACCCATTTTTATCATTTTCTCACTGCAGTTGTACCATACATTTGCCCTAGGATATATCTTCTTTTTTTGTTAAGTACTGTCTGTGATATTCAGAATGCTTATCACAACTAACAGTGTGCTTTTATTATAATTCTGAGACTCTCTTCCAGATTCCTGTATCATGCCCTATATAAGAATCTGGAAAAGTTAAGATGCCTTTCCTTTAAGCAATGGCTTCCACTATATCTTCTTAACTCTATTACCACCAGTCCTCCTCACTGTATCGAGCAAATGGCTCGTTTGTCATATACCACTTTTCCCCTTCCCCTATATTCAAATGTTTTATCTTCTATATTGCCATTAAAATCACGGATACCCGAAACATTCAAGTTCTTCAGAGTATGTTTCAGATGGCTATCAAATATGAAGGAAAACATTTTGTTTGTTTCATAACTCCCTATCTTTGAATTTTTCCTTTTTTAAGTTTCATTTTAATTGTTGTTCTTGTACAGTTTTCTGTCTTCTACTCCCATCCCAGCCCACCACCACAACCCTCCCCAGCTCCCTCGCATTTCCACCCCTCCAGCTTTTCTCCATGTGTCTTTTATACTTGTTGCTCTAAACCCTTCCCCTTTCCCTTGAAATTCCTACCCCTCTCCTCTCTTGTTCTCAATTTCAGTGTTTTGGTTATATTATGCTTGTTTGTTCTGTTGATTAGGTTCCTGTTAAAGCTGAGATCATATGGTATTTGTCTTTCACTGCCAGGCTTATTTCGCGTAGCAGAATGTTCCATCCATGCTGTCTTGAAGTATAGGAGCTCCTTCTTTCATTCTGCTGCATAAAATCCCATTGTGTGAAGGTACCATAGTTTTTTGATCCATTCATTTATTGATGGGCACCTAGGTTGCTTCCAACACTTGGCTATTGTACATTGTGCTGCTATGAACATTAGGGTGCATAGGTTCTTTTGCATTGGTGTTTCAGGGTTCCTAGGATATAATCCTAGCAGTGGAGTTGGTGGGTCAAAAGGTAGGTTCATTTTTAGTTTTCTTAGAAAATTCCATACTGCTTTCCATAGTGGCTGTACCAGTCTGCAGCCCCACCAACAGTGCACTAGGGTCCCCTTTTCTCCACAACCTCTCCAACACTTGTTTGTTGCTTTGTTTATGATGGCCATTCTGACTGGTGTGAAGTGGTATCTCATTGTGGTTTTAATTTGCATCTCTCTGATAGCTAGCAATATCGAGCATCCTTTCATGTGTCTCTGGATCCTCCATATGTCCTCCTTGGAGAAGTGTCTGCTCAAGTCTTTTGCCCATTTTTTAATTGGGTTGCTTGTCTTCTTAGAGTAGAGTCATGTAAGTTCTTTATATATTTTGGAGATTAAACCCTTGCCTGAGGTATCATTGTCAAATATGTTTTCACATACAGTTGGTTCTCTTTTTACTTTAATACTGTTTTCTTTACCATGAAGAAGCTTTTTATTTTGAGGAGATCCCATTTGTTTATTCTTTCCTTTATGTCAATTGCTTTAGGGGACATATCAGTAAAAATGTTGCTGCCTGAAATGTCTGAGATTTTCCTGCCTATGTTCTCCTCTAGGATTTTAATGGTGTCACAGCTTATATTTAAACATTTTATCCACCTCGAATTTATTTTCGTGTATGGTGTAAATTGGTGTTCAAGTTTCATTTTTTTTTTTTTTTTGCATGTAGCTGTCCATTTCTCCCAACACTACTTGTTGAAGAAGCTACTTTTCCTCCATTTTATGTTGCTGCCTCTTTTGTCAAATATTAATTGACCATAGAGAAATGGGTTTACTTCTGGGCTCTCTGTTCTATTCCACTGGTCCATGTGCTTGTTTTTGTGCCAGTACCAGGCTGTTTTGATTACAGTGGCCTTGTAATACAGTTTGGTGTCAGGTATTGTGATCCCTCCTACTTTGCTCTTCTTTCTCAAAATTGCTGCAGCTATTCGAGGTTGTTTAGGTTTCCATATAAATTTTTGAAGTGTTTGTTCTATGTCTGTGAAATATGCCATTGGTACTTTAATAGGTATTGCATTGAATTTATAAATTGCTTTGAGTATTATGGACATTTTGATGATGTTAATTCTTCCGATCCATGAACACAGTATATATTCCCATTTGTTTGTGTCTTCTTTGATTTCTTTCTTCAGTGTTGTGTAGTTTTCTGAGTACAGGTCTTTCACCTCCTTCATTAGGTTTATTCCTAGGTATTTTATTTTTCTTTTTGCTATATCGAATGGGATTTTTTTTTCTTAATTTCTGCTTCTGCTCTTTCATTGTTGGTATACAAAAATGCCTTTGATTTCTGGATATTGACTTTGTATCCCGCTGTTTGGCCAAATTCATTTATTATGTCAAGCAGCTTTTTGGCCGTGTATTGGATTTTCTATGTATACTATCATGTCATCTGCAAACAATGATAGTGTTGTTTCCTCCTTTCCAATTTGGATGTCTTTTACTTCCTTTTCTTGTCTAATTGCTGTGGCCAATACTTCTAATACTATATTGAATAGAAGTGGTGAAAGTGGACAATCTTGTCTTGTTCCTGATCTTAGTGGAAAAGATTTTAGTTTTTCCCATTGAGTATGATGTTGGCTGTAGGTCTCTCACAGATGGCCTTTATTATGTTGAGGAATGCTCCCTCTATTCCCACTTGGCTGAGTGTTTTCATCATAAATGAGTTTGTACCTTATCAAATGCTTTTTCTGCATCTATTGATATGATCATGTGATTTTTGTCTTTACTTTTGTTTACATGGTGTATTGCATTTACTGATTTGCGAAAGTTGAACCATCCTTACATCTCTGGGATGAATCCCACTTGGTCATGATGTATGACCTTTTTAATATATTGTCGGATGCGGTTTGCCAATATTTTGTTGAGAATTTTAGTGTCTATGTTCATCAGCGATATGGGCCTGATTTTTCTTTCCTTCTTATGTCCTTATCTGGTTCGGGGATTAGAATGATGCTGGCTTCCTAAAAAGAGTTTGGGAGTCTTCCATCATTTTAGATTTTTTTGAAAAGTTTGTGAAGGATAGGGGTTATCTTTCCTTGAATGCTTTGTAAAATTCTCCTGTGAAACCATTTGGTCCCAGGCTTTTGTGTGTCAGGAGTTTTTTTATTACTGCTTCAATTTCATCTGCTGTTATTGGTCTATTCAGGCTTTCTGCTTCTTCTTCATTGAGTTTTGGGAGATTATATTTTTCTAGAAACTTGTCCATTTCGCCTAGGTTTTCAAATTTCTTGGCATACAGTTCTTCATAGTAATTTCCTACAATCCTTTGTATTTCTGTGGTGTCAGTTGTAATCTCTCCTCTTTCATTTCTGATTGTATTTATTTGGGTCCCCTTTCTTTTTTTCTTGATGAGCCTGCTTAAAGGCTTCTCAATTTTGTGTATCTTTTCAAAGAACCAGCTCCTGGATTCATTGATCCTTAGAATTGTGCTTTTAGTCTCTGTGTCATTTAATTCTGCTCTGATCTTGGTTATTTCCTTCTTTCTACTTGCTCTGGGCTGTCTTTGTTGTTGTTCCTTGAGTTCTTGTAGCTGTAAGGTTAAGTTGTTTGGTTGAGATGTTTCTATCTTGTTTAGGTAGGCCTGTGTTGCTATGAACTTCCCTCTGAGGACTGCCTTTGCTGTGTCCCATAAGTTTTGGGTAATTGTGAGTTCATTTTCATTTGTTTCCAGAAACTTTTTGATTTCCTCCCTAATTTCATTCTTGACCCACTCATTGTTTAATAGCATGCTATTCAATCTCCATGATTTTGAGGACTTTGGGTTTTCCCCTTGGGGTTGTTTTTTAGTTTCAGTCCCTTATGGTCTGAGAAAATGCTTGGCATGATTTCAATTTTCTTGAATTTGTTGAGGTTAGTTTTGTGTCCTATCATGTGGTCTATCTTTGAAAATGTTCCATGTGAACTTTAAAAGAATGTGTATTTAGTTTCTTTGGGATGAAGGGCTCTATATATATCAGTTAAATCCAATTTATCTAGAGTGTTGTTCAATGCCACAATATCTTTGTTGATATTTTGTTTAGAAGATCTGTCCATTTTTGACAGTGGGGTGTTAAAATCCCCTACTATAATTGTGTTGCTGTCAATATCTATCTCGAAGTCCTCTAAGATTTTTTTGATGTATTTAGGTGCTCCTATGTTTGGTGCACATATATTTACAATGTTTATGTCTTCCTGGTGGATTCTTCCCTTGAGTATTATGAAGTGACCTTCTGGGGCTCTCTTTATGACTCTTCTTTTGAAGTCAATTTTGTATGATGTGAGTATTGCTACCCTGGCTGTTTTTTCCTGTCCCTTTGCATGGAAAATTTGTTTCCAGCCCTTCACTTTGAGTCTGTGTAAGTCTTTTGTTCTGAGGTGGGTCTCCTGTAGGCAGCATGTGTGGGTCATGCTTTCTTATCCATTCAGCTATTCTATGCCTTTTGATTGAAGCATTTAATCCATTTACGTTTGAAGTTATTATTGATAGGTACTTATTCATTGACATTTTGTACCTGTGTTCCTTTCCCTGTCTTTCTCCTTTCCTTCCTTTCCTTAAAGCAGGCCCTTTAGTATCTCTTGCAGAGCTGGTTTGGTAGAAGTATATTCTTTTAGACTTCTTTTGTCTGGGAAGCTCCTTATTTGGCCTTCTATGTTGATTGAAAGTCTTGCTGGGTAAAGTAGCCTTGGTTGCAAGCCTTTGGTTCTCATTACTTGGAATATTTCTTGCCATTCTCTTCTGGCTTAGACTGTTTCCATTGAAATGTCAGCTGCTAACCTTATCAGGGCTCCCTTGTATGTGACTTCCTTTTTCTCCCTTGCTGCCTTTAAGATTCTCTCTTTGTCTTGGAATTCTGCCTTTTTAATTATGATGTGTCTTGAAGTGGGTCTCTTTAGGTTCCTGTTGATTCGATTCTCTGTGTTTCCTGGATTTGTGTGACTTTTTCTCTCATCAAGTTAGGGAAGTTTTCCATCATTACTTTTTCAAATAGGTTTTCTATCCCTTGCTCTTTTTCTTCTCCCTCTGGTATCCCTATTATATGGATATTATTACATTTCACATTGTCTTGTATTTCTCTTAATCCCTCTTCATTTTTCCTGAGCCTCTTTTCCTTTTCTTGCTCTTTCTGGATGTTTTTTTCTATTTGGTCCTCCAACTCACTGATCCGATCTTCTGCTTCATCAATTCTGCTTTTCATTCCTTCCACTGTGTTTTTCAGTTCAGAAATTGTATTTTTCATTTCCTCTTGGCCCTTGTTGATAGTTCTATTTCCTTTTTCATTTTGATATAATTTCCAGTGAGTTCCTCGTAGCTTCCCTGTATTTTCTGGTAGCTCATTGAGAGCTCTTGGAGCTTCCTGACAACCATTGCTTTGAACTCAAAATCTGATAGTTGACTTGCTTCCATTTCATTTAGCATTCTTTCTGGGGCTTCCTCCTTTTCTTTTTTTGGGGGATTGTTTCTTTGTCTTCCCATTGTTTGTGAGGCTCTTCTTGTTAGGCTCAGTTTCTTAAATTGATTTGTTCTGGCTCCCTGGGTTTATGGTGTGAACTTCTGTGGTAGAATACCTGTGAGATTCAGTGGTGCTGTCTCCTTCGGGTATCCTGGTGTTCACGGCTTCCAGTGTCTCAGCTGTTGAAATGCCCCCTCTTTGGGACAAACTCTGGTCTTTCCACAGTTCCAGTGTTTTTTTTGTTTTGTTTTGTTTTGTTTTGTTTTGTTTTTGTCTCACTTGTAGGTGTTTAAAAAGAGAAAAGAAGAAGAAAATACAAGAAAAGAAGAAAAAAATGAAAAGAGAATAAAGAAAAGCAGAAATAAAAAGAAAAGAAAAAAGAGAAAGGAAGAGGAGATAAGATTGGAAGGAAAGGAAGAAGGAATAAAAGAAGAAAGAAGTAACAAGAAGCAAAAGGAGTTGAGGGGTAAAAAAGATAAAAATAATGAAAAATTAATTTAAAAAAAACCACAGAAAACACAAAAACAACAACAACAACAAAAAAAAACCACAAAAACACACCAAAAACACCAACTCTTGCTGTTATCAATCTTGCCAAGCCAGTTTTTCTGGCCTTGCTGACTGCAGTGGCCAAGGGGTGACCATATTGTTTTTCTCCCTGTTCAGCACTCAGTTATCTTTGGGCTACTGTCCTCACAGCTAGCCCGGGGCCACTCTGCACAGGGTCTCAGGTGTATCTTCTGAGGCAGCATGCGCCTACTGCGGTCACGCACAAGGGCTAACGATCTTCAGCGTTCCATGCATGGGCATCGACTGTCCTGTGAGCAGGAATTGACCCCCATGCTGGTCACACACAGGTGCCTAAGATCTCCTAGCAGTCCATGCAGGTTCCCGATGGCTTGCAGGCACTGAGAGACCGTAGTGCAGGTCCCCTGGTGGCGCACTGGCACCAATGGATCCCTGTGCAGCTGTTCCCAACGGCATGTGGGCACAGACAGTCGCACAAGCTCCGATGTGTAGTCCTCCCAGGGCTATGAGATCTTAACTTCTCTCTGTGAGATTTCAAGCAACCAGGTTTATCCCAGTGCTGCTGAAACCTTGTTTGACTGATCAGGGAGCGGTCTGACCTGGCTTTCTCCCTCCCTAGACTCTTACGGCCAGCACTGGCCCGGTGTCTCAGCCCCCACCCTAGTCTCCGCGCTGCTGGAGTTCTCTCCTTACCGTCTGGTGTTTCAGTGTCTGTTGCAATTTTTGATTTCCTGTTTTCAAATATGCTGTGTTTCTGATGCCTGTTTGCTGTGCTCTGCTGTAAATCAACCAGGTTTTTCCTCCTATATGAAGGGGGAAGAGGAATGTGCTTCCTCTTACAGTGCTGCCATCTTCCTTCTGACTTTTTCTTATAGATGGACATAAACCTACATACTACAGAACCCCTTGGAGCTATAACAGGTTAGGTGCAGGTGACAGGTTTGGACTTTAAAGTCATCCTATGTAACTTCTATCTTCCTCTGTCCAGATTCATACACTAAGATGACAGAAGCACAAAATGGAAAAAGCCTCAGTCATAACATGAAGGAGAGCTGCCTGGAGAGTTGCCAGATTCACAGTGGATTTTGTATGAATTTGTGTATCAAAGCCATTGAGATTTTTCATGATTTATTTATTGTATTTATTTACTTACTTATTTATTTATTAAATTAATTATATATTTTTAGAGAGAGGGGAAGGGAGGGAGAAAGAGAGGGAGAGAAACACCAATGTGTGGTTGCCTCTTACCTGCACCCTATTGGAGGCCTGGCCTGAAAACTAGTTATGTGCCCTGACTGGGAATCGAACAAGCGACCCTATGGTTTGTGGGCCAGCACTCAGTCCACTGAGACACATCAGCTCAGGCTCATGATTTCTTCCTGAATACTGAATAGGCCAGTCTACCCTAACTAATAAATTCTCATTCTGCTCTTATGCATAAATGCTCTCTATTTTTCTAATTTTGTTTTAAGTCTATAATCTCCTAATAATTGTTCCTCTACAATAGCCTTTAGATAGCTTTGTGTTTCTATATTTTAGCAGGTTTCTATTATAATTTTTTTAATCATTGGCATTGTTGACTCTCATTTTAGCAATATACTTTGTGTACCAAATTTCCTTAAGGAGATTTTATAATGTGTTTCAAACATTACAGAATCTTTTTTTGTTTTTTTTTACTTTGCACATCTTAAATGTTTATAACACTGAGATGCAGCAATACTGAGTTACTATACATTTAAATTATAGAATATATTACTCTTCCTTGTAGACAGACTTTAATAATATAAATCCATTAGCACATGAATTCATGTTTACATCACATTAAAAACAAATGTGTACTAAAATTTATGATATACTACTTGAGCAATAAAAATAACATAGACAGCTATGTATAAAATCAGGTCCAAATACTAAAACATTGCAAATCTGTGTTGCAAAATCAAGGTATATTATATTAGGCTTACTTGGGATATCACAGATTGGATAATTAAATGAGCTTATATCTCAATGCAGTTTCAGTCAGACTTAGTTTTAACTAGTAATTTTCAAAAGATGTTAAAGATATAAAGATTAACTCGATATTGCAACTGGAAATCTTTTAACCCAGTCTGTCATCTGCTAATTTCTTTTGTGAAATTCTGACTCTGTGATCTGGCTTTGAGTCACTTCCTCTTAAAGAGTTACGTTCTTTCTCTTTAAGTGAAAACAATCAGTCCCGCTTGTCTAGCTCACATTTGTTGTTAGAATAAAATTCTGAAAAATATTGTACAATGTTTTATAAATATTACTTATGATTAATTCTAGATCCCAAGTCCAGCATGCATTTTAGTTGTGTCAAAGCTACAAATACCTGGCCCATCCACGAGTACTGTTTGTTATAGGCAGAGGTCATCTCAGTGCCAGCAGATCTAACATGTTCTAGAAACATAAAATTATTAAATTCTAAAAAATCCATAAATAACTGAACAGTGTTGCCCAATGAATAGATGTTGAATAAATAGCTGCCAAATAAATGAATGAGTAAATGAATACATAATACAATTCATTGATAAGAAATAAGAGCTAAATGGCATGGAGACATTAGAGATGAAACAAAAATAGTGACAGAAAATAAGATATTACTTCTATTATTTACCCTATCCTAGTGAAAAAAAAGTTTTAAAAATTTAATTACCAATACTTTCTATGGATATTTTCCATCCATAGTTAATTCCACCAATAATTATTTTTACAATTATATTAATATTTTGTTAATCTTGATTAAAACACCCATCTCAATTACTATCAATGTATTAGAAAATGTTACATTGGGTTTCCTATGCCTTAACAGACCATGATATTGACAAGTTGACTGATGTAAGTCATTATGAAAATTTTATCAATGTTTACTCCATATATATTTTCTTGTTATTTGGTTTTATTCCATCTCTCAGATGGCTTTTTTTCCCCAACAAATTAACAGTTTTTGATGTGCTACTAAGTTTTTCCTTGGAAACCATGGCTCTTCTGTATTTATGTTGCTGATATAATCCATTTTCCACTGGAATGATTTAGGATTCTGCTACCCATATCACACATGATTCATCCAGCACCTTACACCAGTGCCATACAGTGCAGACTTATACTTTGGTACATGTTCAGATTTTGGAGAGCAAAGTAGTTTATAGAGCTAAATTCCAGTAAAAAATGAAATTTCTTACCTACTTATAAGTGTAAGTGGGATATAACCTCCTCTCTGAAAATTAGCTTTAACAATGCAGTATTATTTTATAATACCAAGCATAATGTATCTATGAAGTATGCATAAAGTACCTAATATTTTACTCTGTCTTCAAAGCTAACATTTAGCCTACCACAGTTTTTGTCTTTTAGAAAGAAATATGATTCTTTAGTCAGACACAAAGAACTTTATTACTGACACTAAAAGCGATAGAAAAAATGTCAGCATTTTTTGTATGTGTGTAATAATTTCTTAAGCACTAATTCCCACAGATTAATACAAAGAGAGCTGGGTGATAGGTATACTTTCACCAAGTTGTTAGACAAGAAAAACTCCTGTTTGGGAGGTACAGGTGGAATGCAAATCTTTGATAATTGGTAGCAAGCATACATACCTGCCATTTTTTTTTCAGAATAAGATATTATATGTTCCATGTCTGTCCACCATTAAACATCCTTGAAAAAATATTCTGACAAGGCAATAAGTGCTGCTGCTTATAAGGGGTACAGAAGTATGAGATGTCCTTGGAGAATATTGGGTCTTAACAATATCCAACTCTTTTCCATAGTGACTTAGTTTTTAGAAAAATTTCCCCTCACAACAACCTGTTGTCCACTCTGATTCATCTGAGTGACCAAGGTTGAAACAAAATACATCCCAATTGACCCATAAAGCACTTAGTTAAGGCTCCTAACAAGACCCCAAGCAGCAATATGAAGCCAACTAGCAGAATCAAACTCAACCGTGTCCCTCAGGGTCCACGACCCAGACAGCTCAACAAATCCTACAAGTGATCAGGGACAACTATGAAAGCCATGTGGCTTTCTGTGTTGACCTTTCCCTTGACCCAAAACATTAAACCAGCTAGAGCAGGAAGTATTATATTGCAGAGTTGGCCTTGGCAGGCAAGGAGAAAGTCTGTGGCAAATCTGTCATCCATAATATCCTGGTCAGTGAGTTGAGGCTGACCTGAAGCTTTTCAGAGCTAAAGGTGTGTCATTGATCACTGCAGCTGAAGGCAGAGAGAAAT
This sequence comes from Anoura caudifer, assembly GCA_004027475.1. NCBI lineage: Eukaryota > Metazoa > Chordata > Mammalia > Chiroptera > Phyllostomidae > Anoura > Anoura caudifer. The sequence continues at coordinate 234,887 of PVKU01001717.1, read as the reverse complement.
TTTATACCGTTTTTTTCAATTTGATGATTCCCATTGTAGGGATAACTGCATATGAAACACACATTACTAACAAGTCACTTATTCCTGCCTGAAACCCCCAGGAATGACAGGCTACCTGCTGTTAGAGAGATCTCTGCAGTCATCGAAGGATTCCGTGACCTACTGGTATTTTTTTCCTTAAATACTTGAAAGTCAATTATGACCATCCCTATAATGCACATGAGTGCAGAAAGGAGGCAAGTTAATGCCTCACTTCTACACAAAAAAGTATAGTATCAGAGCTACCTATGGTGCCCCTGAAACAGTATTGTTTTAAGCAATTGTTACTCCTTCAAAAATGGGGGCGGTGAGCACTAGTCAACAATGCCTTGAATGTGTCCTCCCAGATAGCTGGAGAGTATTGTATACCCAGTTAAGATCAAATAATTGGATGTAGTTATTGATTTTAGAAGAACTGCCTAAGGGAAATGAATCCAACCCACCTTGCTGTCCATGGCACCAGTCAGGTACATTTGTCTGGCCTACAAATTGACTGAGTGACAACTGTGAAAATCTGGGTGTGGAAGATATTGGGAGGTTTGGTAGGGGCTTTCCACTGGAGGTCCAAAAACTGCAGTCATCCTTGCTGTAATCAACAGACTTCTCAGTCAGTTTAAAAAGGAACAGTAGTCAAATGATAGTTATAGCCATCAGTCAGGGCATGGTAGGCCCAGCACTCAAATTTTAGATTGTAATAGTTTGAACTGGCCACACCAGGGTGTTTTCCTTCACGTGGAGGGAAACAGATGAGGTTTTGAAAATGAGGGATGATTAATGTCTCTCCTTCCCCCAAGCCCCTCTGGGTCTAAGTTGTTCTCTTTCCAGGTTCTAGAGTTGCTGCTTTCCCTCTGTTACCATAAAATTCTCATGTCCCATTGTAGTAGTTATACTTTACCTTTTTCCTGTCACCAGCCCTCTCATCTGGAAGGAATAAGGAAAAGCATTTTATTTTAAGTCCTACAGAGAAATAGGTGTCACTCACATCTATTGGGGATCCATAAGCAAGGCACTCCACTGATCTAGGAGCATGCCAATTCAACGGAAGATTCCAGGTGGATGACCTCGAATTAAGTTTGAATCCTTTAGGTCCATTTTGCCTAGGATGCTAACCAGAATGTGGACCAATCGGGCCAACCTGAGGTTGCCATTGGTGGAAAGAAACATCATGACAAATAATAGGTGAAAACTGAAATCTTCAAAATAGGTCTTTAAAAATTCCAACACTTTCATCAGCTAGTGGCTGAAAGGAAATCGTCCTTCTCTGGGGACAGCTGCACTCAATGATCAAACTTTCTTATTAAGATTTTTTTTTTTTTTGACCAGAGAGAGGTGCAGGGAGTAAAAAGTCTTTTTGATTTAATTATTGAACTACCCATTATAACACAATGGAGAACTGTAGGTGATAGGGAGTGTGCACATTTCACTATATTAACTATCAGCTCATTATCTAATGAAAAGGGCTTTTCTAATGAAAGGAGCACTAATACCAGACTACAAAAGTTTGGAAAGCAGACATATGACAAAGAATAATTTCAAAGCACATAAAGGTATGGCCCAAATGGGCTGATTAAACATGAACAGCACTGTAATCTGCAAAAGCAAAAGCATTAACAGCAATGAGGCACCACAGGGCGGGGGGTAGGGGTGGGGGTCAAAGATCCAATGCAGTCCATGTGCCAGGAGTGGGTGAGAACAGTGTTCTGTGGAATGGTACAATCTGCACCATGCAAGAAAAGCACATCAATTTTGGCAAGAGCCATGTGTCTCTCATGCAATGGTAGCCTCTGTATAAGAAACCTGGGGTCCTTTATTTTGTGTCTAGTCTGCAATGGTGGGTGTGTTGCCATATCCACTATTATGATGGATCCAGAAATGGTGGCAAACTAGGTAGCTCAGACTAGATCCACAGCGTGATTCCAGTTGATCTTGCCAGAAAAGACGCCCTTGCTGTGGACACCTACATGAGTGACTGAGATTGTCTGATCAGAAGCAGCAATTCACCTCTAATTTTCATGCCCTGAGAAGAGTATCTTTAATATTCCAGTTTTTAATTTTCCAGATGGCAAATCAAATAGACCACTTGCAACTGCCAATGTTGGTAAAAATATAACAATGTTCATCAAAGGACATACTGGCCAGAGTTATGAGAACAGGTGAGTTCTGCCAACTTCAAAGAACAGCCATGTGCACTTTGGTTTTACTCAGTGAGTACAGAGTTTCTAGAGCTTCAGCAGTCTAGGAGATACTGTTGGGTTTCAATTAAGCCTAATCATCAGTGTTTCAGGTGCAAACATTTATGGGAAATTCTGAGTCAAGGCTTTATTAAGTCAACAGATTTGCTTTAGGCTGAGAGTGGGGCAGAAAGTTTCCCCCAATAGACTAAGCACTACTTTTTCATTTAAAGCGGAGATGCCACTAGATTGAGGCCAGTGGCATTGTTGAATACAGTATTTCCATTTGACAGGCAAGGCTCGTGGGGGCCCTTCCCATCTAAGTAGCTTTTGAGTTGATCCACCCCAAAATGGAAATATCTGGCCCAAGGTTCGTAAGAATCACAAAATCTCACTAGCAAAATAGTAACTGGTTTTCAAAAGGAGAACCCTGTAACCCTGCAAGGCATCAGTAAGACCAAAACCCCAACGAGTGCCTATCGGGTGGAGGCTGCTTCCTTTTGCCAAATCTTCTAATTGGCAAAATCACTAGTAACAGATTTTAGTTCAGATGAGTCATTAGTTTGGGGCCCCAAAGGGATGAACAGTTTTCTGCATGCACTATGACTGTCTGGAGACTTTTCCCTGGTACTTATGTGACAGGAAGCACATGCAAATCAGTGTTCTACTATATATTCAGAAGTGACAGCCACAAAAGCAACATACTGAATTTCCCCAAAGGGCCTTACTTAAAAGATCACTTTAACTCCCATTCTCCTGTGAGAACGCTGCCCAGATCCCCTCTGTTGAATTTTGGCACTCCTTCCCCATATGACCATGACAAGAAAAATACTTGCATATCTATATCCATCATAACCATCAAATCTGTGGCCCGTTTCCTCCTTAAAGTTGCTCAGCATGCTCAGAGGGATCGCTCTGACCGTTATTTCCCCTTGGGAAGAGGGAGATTTTGGTCTTAACCATAATTACTTTTCTACTTAAAGCTACTTAGATCGGGTCTAGACTCCGTTACATTATTTTTTCACTCACTTTCAGTTTTTAGTGTTTTGGCAGTTGCTTGCAGAGCAACAAAACAGACTTCAAAAACCCAATATTGAGTGGCAGGATCACCATTACTGAGACCATCTGTTTCAGACTAAATGACCCATTAACAGTTCAGTTGCATTTCTCCCATGCAGGGGCCATGGGTCTGTGTCTTTTGGTTGAACTGAGTTTGACTCACAGAGAAGCAATGTTTTTAAAAAGCCCACATTGTTCCATAACACTTGCTGCCCCAACTATCATCACATCAAAATTTTTACTTGATTCATGATAAAGGCTAGAAGAGTTATTTTGGGTAGCAGGTCCCAGTGTAAGAATTTATCTAGAAGTTTTTGAGTTGGGGTCTCATTATCCAGTGGGCCACCTTCATTAGCATTGTGAATCCAATCCACAGGTGACAAGCCTGAATACTAGTCAATGCTTCACCTATGGTTTCCCACGACAGTCTCTGAATCAAAATACCACTGCAGCCTCTCAAACTTGTTAGAAAATACTCTGGTATCTTATGCTGTCATGTTTGAATATATCTGAGGTTGGAAGGCTACAAAAGGGAATGAGCCTTAAAACAACCAAGGTTGTCCTTCTTCCTTAATAAGCCCTTACCTCCCAAGTACGGCAGCCAAAGTTGTAACAATTCACCTGCTTTCTGCCTATAGCAGTAATGAATTCCCCTACCTTCATCTTCAGCGTACGTGGAAGATTCTGTAACTGTTTACTCAAAGAGGGTGGAATTCTGTCAATCTGGGAAACATCTTAGTTGTAGTTGTTGAGTTGTATTAATGAGGGGTCTTTAGACTGACAACCAGATTGGAAAGAACATTCTCCTGCCTGCCCTGTGGACAGGAGAGTTTACAACAACCCCGGCACTGTTTAAGATCCCTTTATACCTACTTTCCAGTACCCTCTCTGGAGCCACCTTTGCAATTCCTCCTATAAAAGAAGCAATGAAGTAGAGAACCATTAATTGCCTGATTGACTGCGTAATCCAGTCAACATCTTTGCTACCAATTCCTGCAGACTACCTGCAAATCCTGTTCATCGACCCTCACTCATCCTCATCCAGAAATAAAGCCTTTGTCAGCGTCTCACCCTCATACCCAAACTGTCAAGAACTTCAAAAGGTCTAAGATTTTATACTTACAAACTTACAATAATTACTTATACTTACAATAATTACAAACTTACAAGCTGACAAGTTAGCCAGCCACAGTTCATGGATACCTGCAGAAGCCATAAGACTTTTGGGTCAGAGGCAAAGGACCTTATTACTCACAGCTATAGCCATGTCTATATCAGCATTTCCAATATCCCTTAGACATTTTACTTCTGTATCCCCCTCATAACATCCTTCTCAATACCATTTTCTCCTCCCATTACCTACAATTTCATTGCTACTAAAATTTTAAACCTTTTCTTATTGCTCCATTCCAGCTGAATTATAACATTTTCAAACTTTTATTGACCAAATTACCTAGACTAGAAAATATAATAATATGGATGTATAAGCCTTAGGTTGTTCATTTCGATTGATTTAAACATGCTTTTTCCCAGGAAGACTTTGAGGTCTCTGATGACAGAAACCAGGTCCCCTAGTCCTTTGTACCCCAGAATGTATATGGCAATTGAAGAGTACAAACATATACAGAATTCAAAAATGAATAATGACTAGTAATTGAACAAGTTGTCAGCCTTCAGAGACCCATATGGATGGGTTTATATACGAAAGCATTCTTAAATACTTATTTTGTAAATTATTTTGTTGCTTTCACTTTCAGATGTACACTTCAAGGTGAACAATTTATTCATTAGTGCTCTAAGTTAATTCCAGTCATGTTCATTTTTTCAAGATCATCCACATGAATTTATAGTAAATTGATATGTGCAATCATCTAAGTATGGTTCTCATCAAATAATCACCAGCAAAGAAATTGCTGGTAACGTTATGTTAACCAGGTCTCTTCATCCATAATAAAAATGGGTTAAACTAAATGATTTCCAAGGCCTCTTGTAACTCTAAATTATTCCCAATCATAATAATGATAATGGAAACAACAGTATTTTTGATGCTATGGTACATTCCTATTTATGTCTCATAACTCTTTTATTCCTTGGCCAATTACAAATTTTCAATATGCATAAACTCTCATTCATATTTAAATAATGGAGTTATCTCACTATTTAAAGTTAAGTAAAATGTATAAAATAGGATTTATTGTGTTGAAGCATAGCAATTATTTATAAACATATCTGGTTTACATATTCCGTTTTAGTTGATAGCATAATTAAGAAATTAATTCAAAGGGTTAATTAAAAAAGGACATATTACCTCTTAACTTCACAAGTTTGTTATTTTTAAAAGTCAACATAAGGATCATTTTCTGGACAACAATGAATTTCTTGGAATTGGGATATTTTGAGAAGATTAATTATATTCATTTGGTGTCATCATCTCCCCCAAAAGTAGAGAAGATAATCACACCCCCTATAAAACTATCTGTATCTGTATCTTACATGATGCTAGAATTTCAGATTAAAATTAGGCAGTTATTTATAGTCAAGGTCTGGGTTTATTTCCTGCAACAGCTTGTAGCAGCTAATTCATCAAGCTTTGTACCAGGTAAGAAATTTAGCGTTATGAGCCTCATTAGAAAATCAAAGAATCACTAAAGAAAAATGTTAAGCCATTTAAACTAAGGTCAATTTTGAAAAACAAATCTGAATAATTCATGATCAAAATTAAATGTTCCATCTTCTGCAATTTCATATGCTTCACAGGGAAAAATAAGATATAATAAAAATAATAAGAAAAACAGCAGGAGCTTTAAACCTGCAGCATCCTTTGCAACCATGATCTAAAATGTTACGTGCATAAGGTAAAGCTTTTCAATGTCTTTTCTATGAGAAAAAAATCTGAAAAGCTTTTATCCTTTGAAAAGAATAATTTAAAATGAACTTTCCTGAAAGAATGTGTGTAATAAGCTAGAAAAGAAAATGCAATGCAGGCTCTGTGATTTTTTTCAGATTCCCCATGAAAGACATACAAAACTTGCTAAAGTTTCAATAATGTTCAATTTTACTCTTAAAACAGAAATGTTAATGACCAAAAGTATATGAAATATGTGGCTCAATTTATTTTTGATTCAGGATCATTATGCCCTCTTCTTGAAGCTCTAGTTGCACAATATGGAAAATTACCACCTAGGTGTTTTAATTACTGATTTTCCCATAGTTTTTAATTGGACAATTTTCTGGAACCTTTCCTCTCTGTAACCAAGTCAGTTTTCTGCCATAACTTCCACATTCATTGTTATGTTTAATAAATTAATCCTGCAAAGGTCTTGCTGTCTTATTACTTTTTCTTATTTTACATACTTAGCTCCACAAATTCTGCTTTTTTCTATTGATATATTCTTTTGTCTTTGATGGCTTATTTTTAAACTAATTTCTTCTTTGCATTTCTCTTTCAGTTCATTTTTTCCTTAGGCCTTTCTAAAGATAAGATTTGATTAGCTAAAACTTCATAGACACTTTCTACCAGGCACCATTCTTGGTATTTAATTTTTCTACAAAAATTCTGGAGGAAATGTCATTATTATCCTCATATTGATATGAGAAAACTAAAAGCAGAAACATTAAGTTACTTGCCCAACATCACACTATATCTGGAATTCAACCACATTAGTCTGGCTTATAAAGCCAGAGTGCTTTTGTGCTCATTCACTGCAATAAATGGATGGTACATCTTGTGTGAATTTTCTTCTGTTTGTTGTTATTATTATTGTCATTTTCCACAACAAAATGTGCATCATTCTTTCATTTTCAGATGTTTGTCTGTCTTTTGTTTATTTCATTCTTTGTTTCTTGCCTTGTCTTTTTGCTTTAGCATTAGTAGCAAATTAATATATTCTCATTTACTTTGTCTCAGCTTTTTTAATACTGACAATTCTGTAACTATTACATGACTGCTCCAATACAGTGTATAAATTTCATTGGCTTTCCATAATGATTGCTTGTCCTTCCCTAAAGCTTCATTTTAAAGACATAGTATTGTATGCTTATAGGTTAAGAAAAAAGTTTCATTGGTTCTGATTTGCTGATTTATATATACACCTTTTATTAAATTTTGTAGTACGGAAATTCCATAATCTTTCTTCATTCAGTCATCTTACCACAGAATACTCTTAGTTGTCCACATGTGGTTTCAAGAAATCTACTTTTTGTTCAGTAAGTTAAATTTGTTATATATAAAATTGATGAAATAGCTTGGATTATGTAATTTAAATTTACTTTGGACTAGGCATAAAAAAAAAACTAAGTAATTAAACCTCTACTTCAAGTATATCGTTTAAAATACACAATAATATTGATTTCAAAGTGATTAAATTACTTACATCTTTATCTTCATTTGTTATAAAGGAAACTAAGTAGAACGTCATCTTTCTACTTGGAAACAGAATTACAATTTTATAGAATAAATTAATATTTTCAAAATTTCATTCTGACCTTTAAGAAAGACTTTTTTTCTTAATATAAACTCAAAGCTGAAGATCTCATTTTTAACCATTAATGGTAATTAATTTTGTTTAGTATTACACATCTTCACACATAGTGTGCACAGAATATTAATACTTCCCACATCATGATTAGGGCTGAGAAGACGATAACAAAGATATAATATAAAGTAGAATTAGCTAGATATTTTAAAGATAAAAATTTATTCTAATGCTCTTTAAAATATTTGTATAATATATGAGCTGATTTTTGATATAAAAAACTTGGGATAAGTTTTACTACACAGCTTATATTTTCACTAACAAATAGATCAATTGTCATTTTTTTAACTGCAATTTTCTTCTATATCTTAGTGACAGAACACTGTCTATTCTAGTGGTTCACAACCTTTAATTTCAGTTGATAATTCATATAACCCTCAAATTTCTCTTGCTAAAAACAGGATATTTCATTCTTGGTTAAAAAGAGGACTGAGGTTTGTGTGGAAAATATGAGTAGAGGGATACACATACTACCTGAATTTGGAAGAAGGAGACATAATTCAAAAGGCTCATATTTTCTATTTCCTGCCACCACTTCCATCTAAAGGAGTCAATTTTATTGTCTATTAAAAGGTAAAAATGTAGGTGTCACACAGAGATTACTTTGTTTGGTATAATTCTCTTTTCTCCTATGTTACAAGAGAAAAAGAAAGACTTTATAAACCCAGTTTGCTAAACAAGATCACTTCCTACTTTTTTCTTCCACTTGCCTTCCAACATGGGAAACAAAGGTTTCAAGGAGCAAACATTAAAATGACAAACAATAATTTTGAAAAAAAAACCAAACCAAAGTATATCTGTCAACAGTTTTCCAAGGAATTCCGCAATGGTCTAAATATAACTTGACCATGGATTTTATTTTACATTTAAAATATTATCTTATTTCTTTGTAGAATAAACATGTTTCTAAATGAAACAGCCCAGCTGGCAACATTAGACCACTACGGACAAGCACTTCTACAAAAGTGGATGGCGAAACTAATTATCTCTAGAGATAATTACATAAAAAATAAAATTATAAAATATTTCAAGTTTGAAATTGTAGATTATATGTTAATAATAAAACAATTTCACAGTTTTTGGTTTAATTTGACAAATTCCTTAACTTTTACTTCCTGTACTTAAAAGTCTATGTTTGCCCCATTTTGAATTTATCTTTGTGTGGTATAAGAAGGTGGTCTAGTTTCACTTTCTGCATGTATCTGTCCAACTTTCCCAACACTATTCATTGAATAAGCTATCTTTAGCCCATTGTATGTGCTTGCTTCCTCTGTTGAATATTAACTGACTATAAAGGTGTGGGTTAATTTCTGGGCTCTCTATTCTGTTCCATTGATCTATGTGTCTGTTTTTATGCCAATAACTTCAATGTTAGACCTGAAGCCATAAAAGTCATAAAAGAAAACACAAGCAGCAAAATCTCAGGCATTGCTCATAGCAATATTTTTATCAGACATATCTCCCCAGGCAAGGGAAACAAAAGAAAAACAAACAAATGGGACTACATTAAACTAAAATGTTTTTGCACAGCAAAGGAAAACATCAACAAAATAAAAAGACAACCCACAGAATGGGAGAATATATTTGCTGATACACCTGATAGGGGTTAATATCAAAAAATTATAAAGAACTTACAAAATTCAACCCCCTCAAAAGACCCAATTTAAAAATTCACAAAGGACCTGAATAGACATTTCTCCTAAGAGGACATACAGATGGCCAACAAGTATATGAAAAGATGCTCAACGAATTTCACTAACCATTAAAGAAATGCGAATTAAATCACAATGAGATATCTCACACCTGTCAGAATGGCTATCATCAATATATCAACGAACAAGTGCACATTGGTGGGAATGCAGATCAGTTCAAACACTTTGGAAAGCAGTATGGAGGTACCTGAAAAAATTAAAAGTGGATCTGCTTTTCAACCCAGTTATCCCACTTATGGGAATATATCTGAAGAAAGCCAAAATACTAATTCTAAAGAACACAAGAATCTCTATGTTCACTGCAGCATTATTTACAATTGCCAAGACATGGAAGCAGCCCAAGTGTCTGTCATTAGATGAGTGCATAAAACAACTATGGGGCATTTACACAGTGGAATACTACTCAGCCATAGAAAAGATGAAAATTTGATCCTTTGAGACAGCATGGATGGACCTGGAGAATATTATGCTAAATGAAATAAGCCAGTCAGAGAAAGACAAATATCATATGATGTCACTCATGTGGACTCTAATGAACAAACTGAACTAACAAGGAAAACAGAGACAGACTCATAGATGGAGAACAGAAGACAGCTAGTGCAGCTAATACAGTATAAGGGAAAGTGTATTTGGAAAGTCGCAGAGGTAGAAGAAATGGGCTCAGGAAACAAGTTACTGAGGCAAAAGAGGGCCCCTTGGAGCATAGGGGAGAGAGAAATAAAGGTAATGCTTCTGGGAGAAGGGCAGCAAGAGGAAAGAGGCATGGACATCCTCCAGGGAAGGGGAGAGGGTGGAGGGATTGAGCAAAAAGGATAAAGCACTCATGGACATGGACCACAGTGTGGTGATTGCTAAGGGGAGGAAGGTTTAAGATGACTAAATAGCAGTGGAAAAAATACAATAAAGATCAAATTTTTAAAGAAGTCTATGTTTGCCAAATTATATTTGGCTTGCCAAGGTAATTTTTAGTAGTTACCAGTTTTTTTTTTCATTTTGTTTTGATTTTGAACAAAACTCTCAAAACATCAGTGCTCTAAAATTCAGGAAGTATAAAACAAGGGGAGATTCCCTAAAGAGCTGGTGTATTTTAGGAAAACAGTGATTGTTCAACAAGTACTGAATTGCAATACAAAAACAAATACAAAAAATATTTTAAACTACGCAGTTTAACAGACAAATAAAAGATATTCCTATACTCAGGGTGCTTTACTGTATTTTAGAGAGATAACAAAATCAAATGGTTACAAAGTACTAAAAAAATGCTTGATTAGATATTGACAAGATCTAAGCTGGAAAACAAGGACTGGTACTATTTCACCTATATGTTTCTCCACTCAAAATCACTCCCAGCTTTGTCATGTATTAGGGACACAATATGAGGGAAGTTACTTATCATTTTAGTATATAAGTTTCCTTATGTGTAAAATAAGGATAACAGAATTACTATGCAGATAACTGAATCAACACTTTGACTACATAGAATATGTACTTTTTTCATCTAAAATACTAAAACCCAGATTGAGGTAAAGTTAATGTGTAGAAGTACACAAAGTGTTTATTAAAAAAAGAATCACCATATTGAGGTGACAATTTGACATACTGTATTATTTACACTTATTCCCAAAACATCTTTTTTTGAAATGTTATCATTTTACAATGAGTTTTTTTTTTTCTTACTCGCAATTAAGCTTCAGCTAAGAATCAAGGTATTTTACCAAGGTTCCATTTATTAAGTTTTAAAGTCAGATTATTCCCAAAGACTTCATTTATATTTTTGAAGCCCATTATAGAAGGTTGATTTAATTGTTGGTATACAGTTTTTAATGGTATAGGCAGGAAAACATTTTCTTCCAGACTAAAGTATTTTGAGCTTCATTATACAGGACTTATTTTCAATGAAGCTTTACAAGCTGAGAAGCAGGAAATGCCCTTTAATGCTATATTGCTAGTGAAGGAGCTGACCTGATAAGTTTCAGTCAGCCTGCTGAATCCTATCAGTAACACAAAAGCAGAAACATCTCTCCTGCCATTAGCGATTATTCTTGTGATATACACCATGTTTCCTCTAATTTTAAGTTTAATACTTGAACCTATTAACCAATGAAAGTGTATTCTTTTTAATGCAGTCCCTGGTTACTTCTTTCTATAAGTGAAGGTACCATTAAGGATGAATGCCAAAAATGTTTCAGAGCCATGAACTTCAAATCCTGGAAAACATCTATTTCCCCTTCTCTCAAGAGCACCTCTTCTCTGACATGCAACAGTTGTGCTATGTTCCACTTTGCTTCCTCCACAAATCTTTCTGAATTATGACCACTTAGGTATTAGAAGAAAATAAGTCTCTCCTAATTTATATTTGAATTGAAAGGCTTATTCACTCTATTACATAAGAAACCAAGTATTAAAAAAATTACCTCAGACTGACTTTACCAAGTGCAATACTGCCATCAAGTGGACCACAGTAACATTAACTGCACAGAATATTGAAGCCAAATACCTTTGACAGGTGGCCTATACATAATGTGAGGAACTACAATAAGAATACATAAAATAATTTTTAAAACCACATCAGAGGTGATCATTAAATATATTTTATATATTTGTTTCTACTATAGCTCTGAAATTCTGCAATTAAACACATTCTACTATGAAATACAGTGATAAAAGGGCAAAAATAAAAAAGAACGCTCCAATCACTCATTATTATTATAAAAAAGGTGGACCTTACCATGTTTATTTAACACTTAAAAAGTGATTTTATAACTAACTTAAATTTTCTAAATAGGATTGATAAAAATGCTTTGGCAGGTCTGTTTCTAAATAAAGCTATTTAGACCAGCTCACTTTATTTCTTCCTTAAATTCACTGAAATTTTAAAACCTTGCAATATAGAAAAATCTCAAAAAGTTATAGTGCAAATACCGTAAATTCATTTATTTTTTTTCTGTCAGATTAGATACTATTTAATTTCTCTTCTAAAATATTACCATATATTATTAAAGAAATGTATAGGTTTATATGGTAACTGTATTGAATAAATAAGTTAACATTCAATCCAACAAAAATAAAGGCAGTAGCTAAACTTTGTTTCCCTATGGGTTTAAAAGTGATTATCTTATTCAGTCGTCACTTCAAATCTATGAGGTTGGCAACAGCATTCTCATTTAATGGATAAAAACACTGAGGCTTAGATATTTTAACTTCATGTTTCAAAGTCACACAGTAAATAAAGGTTTAAGGCAAGGCAGTCTGATTCCCAGACACTAGCTGGTAATCACTGCATTGTAAACTAGAGAGCTTAGATTAACTTTTCACATTAACATCTACAGTTATCCATTTCAAAAAATATCATAGTTATTTTAATATTTATCAATATAAAGCAACTGCGAACATTGCAATTACATTAAGAGCATTAGTTCTTAATATTAATAATTAGTGAATGAATAATTACTTATTAAAGGAAAATACAACCCTACATATAGTTGTGGGATAGAATATTGTAAATCTTACAATTCTACAAGTTATAAAATAGCATAGCAATTACCTAAAAGTCTAAATACAGAAAGGATGTATATGTTGTCTTCCATGTACTTTAAGTTGTGCAAAATGCTCATTTTATTAAAACAAATGGAAAATTTTCAGTATGATTATAGAATTGTTCAAATGAATAAAACACTGTAGTTGAAACTTCAAAATATGATTTGCAGTTGACCAATTGAGGAAATGGATTTGTCATCAGTGCCTACCAAAGAAGCCAACTCACATTTAACTATTTCTAACATGAAAGTAATCTATTTATAATCACTCGCAACAGCCCTTTGGCAGCCATAAGTTCCCTGGAAACGTTTTCTTTCTCACTGTTTTAGCAAGTGCGGAAGTTAGTAAATTCCACCACAAGTACCACTGAATCAGCATCTGGACAGATTCCAAGAACCAAGGTGATCTTTTTAGTAATGTTGCAGAACACATAACAACACAGTAAACTAACATTGTATCTGCATAGACCCTCTGCTATGCTGCCAGGGAGTAATGGGAAGGAGACAGGCTTCAGAGTCAAACCATGACTCCCTGCCTCAGCTTCCCTACTTATCAGAGTGTTTGATAAATTCAACAAGTTCTTTCATCTCTCTGAACCCTGGCTTTTCTCACCTGAAAATAGGGAAAATAACTTATTTCGTTATATATAAAGCTTACATGTAGATATTAATAGTCCTTACCTATAGGATCTGTGAGAATTGAACAGTATAAAAATGTGAATTGCATGTAAAGTGGGAGACCTGACACAGAAGTAAAAATCTGTGCCAGCAATACAATGACAATGTTCATTTTAAACAATAACTTCAATCAGACCTATAGCTGGATGATCTTTCCTACTTACTCTATAATTCATCATTAGCCTCTTCCTTCTGGGGAATTCATCTATGTAGTAAGTGGAAATGATGTGTTCCATTGTCCCAAAGAAACAATGTGTAGGCATATGTATTCTTTTTAAATAGCATTTCTTTATAGACACAGCTTAATGTAGTTGATAGAGAATTTGTTCTTGTTGACAAGTCTTCAGTCTGCATTCCTATAACTGTGTGTGCCTTGGAAAAGTGATCTAGTTGAGGCTCAGAATTCTTTTAGCAGAATTAATAAGACTGACTAAAAGGAATAAAACGAGTAATACACGGTGCTGAGGGGAAGCTTTGTATTCAGACTTTGTATTTAGAGAGGAATCTATTTCAGAGTAAGCAGCCACCACAACAACATAAACTGGGAAGAAGAATGAAGAAAATGGGAAACACCAACATTTGCAATATGGCCCAATTTCTAACAGACATGAATACATTAGAAAGAAAATCAGAAGTTATCTAAATTTCATTTGAAAAATTCTAGGGGCAGATATACTTGGTTGTTATGGTACATAAAAAGATGGCAAAATTTGTGAAAATGCCCAGTACAAATATGAGGCATTAATACTTTTAATTGGATATGAATTTGAATGCATATAAAAGATAAATAGGCCCATGTCTAAAAGCATTCAGAAATGCAAAGTAGGCAAAAATATCACTTAAGAAGGTTGGCTTTGTGAAAATCAACTAATACAATTAATTTTTTGTAATTGTAATAATCAATAGAATGTGCTAAGATATATCTGACATAATTCTTATGTCAGTGAATAATTGAAGAGGAATTCTACCTAAGTCACATTTACCTATGTACTAAATTTCTGATTTAGTTTCCTCAGTACATCCAAAACATGTATTATTCCCTACCATTAATTCCAACAATGATATAAAGGTAAAAATGTCTCTCAGTTAACAACTATAATTTGAAACTTGCTGTCCTGATTTCCTCATAAAATAGATTTTATTACTGTTAATTTCCTATCTTTATCTTTTTTCTTAAGTTAGAAATATATAATTTTCACATTTGTTGAATTATATTTTCTAGACAATTCAAATGTCAAAGCCTCAAAATGCAAATGAATGAAGAGCTGAAGTTTTTAACATATTAATTTTTAATAACCTATTGGTATTTTCATTGCTACTGCATTGCATGTATTTTTAGACTTTATATTTTAGAGCAGTTTTTTTAGCTTCACAGCAAAATTGAAAGCAAGGTACAGAGATTTCCCACATACCCCTTACCACTACAGTTACAGCCTCTCCAATTACCAGCAGCTCTCATGAAAGCAGTACAACTTTGCAACTAATGGACCTACATAGACACATCATTACCACTTACAGCCCAGAGTTTACATTAGGATTCAAGGTCGGTGTTATACATTCTAAGGGTTTGGACAAATGTGTAATAACATGTATTCATCATTATAGCATCATACAGAGTATCTTTACTGCTCTATAAAGATCCTAATGCTCTGTCAGTTCATCCTTCTCTCCCTCTAACTCCTGGCAACTACAGATATTTTTATGGTCTCCTCAGTTTTGCCCTTTATAAAATGTCACATGGTTGAAATCATACAGTATACACCCTTTTCAGATTGGCTTCTTTTACTTAGTAATACTCATTTACATTTCCCCTATGATAATGTATATTTTTTTCCTGGCTGCTTTCAAGGGTCTAATTATGATGTATTCTGTATTTGATGCCTTTCAGTTTATCCTGTTTGGGGTTCATTCAACTTCTTGCGTGTGTATATTTGTGTCTTTCCAAAATTTGTGAAGTTTTTAGCCATCAGTTTTTTAATAGTCTGTCAGCTCTACTTCTTCTCCTTTCCTTTTGGAACTGCATTAATATGAATTTTAGATCTTCAGTTACTGTCCTACCAGTGTCTGAGGTTGTTAATTTTATTTCTTTTTAAGTCTACTTCTCACTGTTTTTCAGATCAAGTAAATTCTAATGGTCTGTTCTCTAGCTGACTAACTCTAACCCTCTGCTATGTCATCCTATCATTCAGTCTATCCCACAAAGAGCTCTTAAAAAAATACCTATACTCTGGTGTCTCTTCAGATTGTGTAAATCACCTTTTAAAAAATACCTAGTATTGTAATTTTTATTTCTACAAATTTTTAATATAATAATATATTATTTTTATCATAGCTGTTTTAAAATCCTTGTCAGGTTATTCCAACATCTAGTTTATGTTAGCATCTATCAATAGTTTTTTTTTTTTTCTCATTTAAGTTGTGCTTTTCCTTGTTCTTGATATGATAGGTGACTTTGACCGTACCTTGGAAATTTTGTTTACTAAAGACAGACTCTGTAATCTTTATAAATACTTTATCAGGAAGTCATCTTCTCTAAGTTTAGTGTGGAGGTCCTGGTTTATGTTTGGGGCTGTGGTTCCAATGTCATTTTAATTTTCACGGCATCTGCGGTGTTATTTTGGCCTTCTTGGTTTATATGGTGTTGCTGGTCTTTCCTGGTGGTGTCTGAGAAAGCAAAAGATGTTTCCCAGGTCTAGTCACTGGGCGTCTGCTGGTGGTGGAGGGTCTCAGGCTTGTAGGCATGAAGAGGGTTTCTAGACCAAACTCTTGTTATAGCAGAATCTCTTTGCCTATTTGAGACAGAAAGGACTTCTGTCTTCTGTTGGATCTTCCAATGTCTATAGAATCTCTTCTAGAGATTCTTCTAGACATCCATGATGTGTCTGTGTGGGGGAAGGAGGTCTCAGGTCCATAGGAATAGTTGTTTTGATGGAGATGCTAATGTATTTGACACCTGATACCCAGTGTGGGTAGGGAGGTGGGTAAGGGAGTCTCACGCCTGCCTGTGCTACTATTTCAGAGCTGCACCATTTGTGGTGAGGTCACCTTGGGGTTGCTTCGGCTGGCCAACCTATATCTATCCATTGGAGAAGGAAGTCTCAGACGCTGCAGAGAAGGAAAGTGCTTTCCCTGAAGTGGCACAGAGTTTGCAGCAAGTTTTCCAAGGGACTCTGATCCAAAGGAGGCATGTGTCTCCCTAGGAATCCCTTTTGCTAGCCTAGGGTTAAGAAAAATTGTGTTTCTGCTGGATAAGAGGATGAAAGATGCCATTCCTCTATGCTGTTCCTCAAGGTATATAATATCAAACCAATTTTCCTCCTCCTTATCACCTTTCAGAATTTTCTTCTTATTGCTTCTCACATTATTTCCAGAGTTTACCTTTCTACTTAGCAGGGAGAAGCAGGAACAGGTCCATGCCATTTGTCCAGCCTAACAGTCTGAGTGAATTTTAATGTTCAAATCTGACAATTCAGTTATTTTTTTAAAATGTCATTCAGAATTTAAACTGTTTCTTTACATGATATACAGTGCTTGCAGTCCCATGATTTTTAATTTCACCACATTTCTGTGTACCAACTTTACTCCACCTACGTGTTGTGCTCTATGACATCTCAGATTTGTGCAACTACCATTCCTTATTTTTTACATTGCACTACCATTTTAACATGTATCTTCAGCTGTCCACTCCTCAGTGAAATATCTTCTGACTCCCCATGGTGAAATTAAGCAGCTTCTTCTTCATTCCTCCTCTTTACTAACACAACACCCTCTTCTTATATCTCCAGGATATCTGATGACAGCTAATATTTCCTCAGTTCCTAGAATAGGTCTGCCTGTTGTAAGCTCTCAGTAACTGTTGAATACTCACAGATGGTGTTAGTTAAGTATCAAAAGTGGTTTTGTGGGAGTTGTGATCTACATGGAAATTGAATTTTATTAAGAAAACACACAGGTGTTCAAAACATACTTTACTAGGTGACTTACCAACACCGTTTGTTTTCCTTAATCCTTAACGTATATATCATTACCCTATTTTACACATGAACAGTGATTCAAGTCCCCTTTTATCCAATCATGCTGCCTGTTATGATCTTCACATTTTTAATGGGAAATTAGATTTACAAATATAAGTCACTGTTAATAAATTAAGACAAGCACATTATGAAACTATTATTAAAAGTAAAGGAAATAAGGTCTTTCTACTGCAAAAGACAAAAAGCAGAAAGTATAAATGAAAATTGGATGGTTTCATTTTTATCTCCATTTCTATCATAAGATACACATTAACATTTTTATTCATTACAACTAAATAGTTTGTATTCATAATTTCTTATGCAAAAATATATGGATATAGCACCCAACTCAGAATATGCAAAAGGATATGTATAGAGAAAAGTATATTTCATTCCCACTCTTGCCCCTGAGCAACCCATTTTTCCTCCAGAGTCAACCTCTGCTACCTCTTTTGTTGTTTTCATCCCATAATATATATGCAAATGTTTTTTTCTTCAGAAAGGTAGTTGAACATAAATACTGACAAACTTATTTTGTTCATTTTTTCCCCATCATTTTGTCTACTACTTTCTGGAAGTTATTTTGCTGTTGTTACAATTACACATGGAGTTCTATTTTATTTGTATGTACTCAGGCTCATTATATTTTATGTCTTTAAGTGTGTAATATAATTAAAAATGTTTGCCATCTATAGATTATTTTTAGAAGCCTTGTATGTTTTCTATTTTGGCCTTATGTTTGCCTTCTCCATGGAATTATTTTGTTGTAAAGCATGACAGAGAAGGGAAGTGACTTTAATTTTTCCCAGATGACTGCCGAGATTTCCCACACTATTTACTAGATCATTTTTTCTTTGGCCATTGATTACAAACACATTTACTATGATATTAAATGTCTCTACACCTGTGGAACTGTTACTTGAATTTTTTTCCCCACTGACCTGATTGACTATACATGCACCAGTACAAAACTGTAATTTCCATGGTTTTGCAATATATTTTAATGTCTGTTAGAGTAGTATTCCATTTAATCACTACAGTTTTATATGTCTTAATATCTGATAGGACCAGTACCCTCTTTTTATTCTTACTTTGAAAAGTTTCCTGGCTTATCTCATTTGCTCATTTTCTCCTTAGTGCTATAAATCATTTAAAATTTTGTTATTTATTAAAATGTAATTAATTTATAAATTAACTTGGGGAAACTTAACATCTCTATGAAACTGATTGTTTCTATCCAGGACTATGGTCTACTGTTCCATTTCTTCAAGATTACTTTTGTGTATCAATAAAAACTTTAAAAATTTCCCTCAAGATTATTTTTTTATATTTCATGTACAATTTAAGTATTTTATTATTTCTGGTGCTATTTTATGAAGTGTTTATATTAATTATATCTTCTAAATAGTTTTTATTGAAATATAAGAATGCAATTAATTTTTTTCTGTACATTAACATTTCATATTTCCACACTAAATTCTCTTTTCTTTTTGTTTGTTTTTCAAATAACTCTCTTCAATTTTTCTATGTAAAAAAATTATATCACTGGCAATGATAATTTACCTCTTTATTTTATGGCATATAGCTTCAGAACAATGTTAAATGATCAAGATTACACTTGCCTTGTTCCTCCTTGTAATGAGAAAACTTATTAATTTTTCCTGATAACTGCCCAGATTCCAAGAATTTGCCCATATTTCTTTCATCACCCTCTGAGATAATATGCTTTGTTTACCTTTCTCTTTTTTTCACATACCTATTTCAAAATTTGGTTTCCTCTCATCTTTTTCGTAAGCCTTTCTTCAGTCCTTCTACCCTGTGGGTTCATCCTGTAGTGATCCCTCTAGTATGCATTTACTTACTTACTTATTAATTCAGTAATAATTGACCATCTACTATGTGGCAGACTCTGAATGAGGTAATTTTGTTTTAAAATTTGAAATGGCATAGTCCTTGTCTTCGAAAGACTGAAAAAGCACAATGGAGAGCAGAACAATTTTTTTGTTTGTATATATTTAGTGACAATATGGAGTAATGTTTACGATTGTGGACTTTGGATTAACATAGTTTTTCTTTTTTTCAGTTAAAATCTACCTTCTCTTTTTAATTTAATCTTTATTATATTTTTTCATTACCATTTAGTCTCCTTATACATCCCTTCCCCTAGAAATCATCACATTGTTGTCCACGTCCATGAGCCCTTTTTCCTTTTTGCTCAGTCCCTCCACTTAATCTTTGCCATCTATAGGACCTTGCACAAATGACCTAACCTCACTAAGCTTCATTTATTCAACATGAATGAAGGATGTGCATCATAAAGGTTTTTATGATTACACATGATGATGCTTGTACAGCTCTGAGCACAGGACCAGAACTCAGAGAGAGCTCAATGAATGTTAGTTATTGTTATTACTATAACCATTGTTATGATTAATAGAGTTAAATCCTACAAGAGGTTCACAAAATGTGTCACAGGAGACAAGAAGGAGTCTTTCAGAGAGCATAAAGAAATGAGCTGAAGAGAAGAAAATGAGGTTGTCTGGAAGATAAAGAGTTTTAAAAGAGGAAATATTTTAGAGAAATAAAAAGTACCTGCAAGGTGATTGAGCTGTATAAACAAGTGCATGGCATGCTGAGAAACAAAAAGATGTTTCAGCAAAATCAGAGTCCAGTACCAGGAAAAAATCTTGAAAGGTGGACTACAGAATCATATACTACAGGTTGCTTTGTGCTTCTGAAGCAATTACACATACATGCTTTCATATAATTAACTATTTCATTATCTCTAACATCTTTTGACTGCTAAGGTTATATTACTAGATATTTAAAAAGGTTTTCTATATTTTACATTTACTTTGCCAAATATCTACATTAGTGCCCTGAATATATTAATATCTGCTAAATAAATTAAATATAGTATATGATTTTAGAAATAACTTTATATCTACTACATAAGTGATAATATAAAAGTAAAAAGTCAATATACTTATACAATTTAAATTTCACCTTCACTATGCCCCAATTCATGTGGACTGGCTTTGTGACTCTTAGATACATAAGAGAAACATTCTCACAGCTTGTCTTCAGTTTTATGTTAGTGGGAAACTATTACAATTTCATATAAGCTGGAACTGATTTTTTCTTTATTTTTAATTACTTTATTGTTGTTCAATTACAGTTGTCTGCATTTTCTCCCCACTAGTCCCCCCCCACACCAAACCCACCTCTGTCCCTTGCTTCCACCCTCCCCCTTGGTTTTGTCCATGTGTCCTTTATAGTAGTGGAACTGATTCTTTAAAAGCATTATTACACATTTACTAAATTGCAGGTATAGTATTGCCAATATTGACAATTCAAAAATGCTATCTACTTTCTATAAACTCAGAGTTACCAGGGAAAAACAAAGATTATTCATATATATATATATATATTTTAACTATCTGGGATATATATTTATATATGTGTGTGTATATATGTGTGTATATATTTATATATATATGTGTATATATACACACATTTTAACTATTTAACAATCTGGGATATACACAAACATACACACACACATACACAGACATTTTAACTATCTGGGGGAGATTATATATATATATTTTTTTTCATAACTAGGATGCAGACATGTAGAGTGGTTTGGGAAAACAACTCTGGGAGTGATATGCATCATAGTTTTTTGGAGAGGGGGAGATTTTCAGCAAAGGGACCAGCTAGGAAACTAATGCAAATAATCTTATTGTCCTTATAAGAGACATAAAAAATTCATTCTATTCTATCCATGAAGATTTTTTTAAAGAGGTTAATCCTTACCACTAAATATATTTTAATTTTTTTATCTATGAATTTATTTATTTTTAACTTTTTTATTGCTGTGTGCCACTGAATATTTTTAAAACATGTATAGTATTCAGTTTCCCAAAATGAAATTAGTTTCTCATAAAAAATGTTCTAGACAAATCTTTGTGTTAACCCTAAAACATAGATATTTCAGAAAGATCAGAGCTATAGTGTTCTGGAAAGAAAATACATTCTTTCAAATAAGTAGAGAACAAAACAGCTTGATACTCATTTTTGTAAGGCACAAAAACATTCCTATAAAATCTGGTCTACATTATATGACAGAATTTTTTTACTGTTTCTTCTTTTTAAAGTCATTAATTTGTCTACAATAGCCTGAATTAAAGGTAATTGGGGAAGAATTTATATGATCTTTTCAGAGCTGCATCATTTACTTTATTATTTTTTTATTAATGAAATACAATGTTATACATAGTATATATGAAAACTATAGTGGTTCTTTGCATTTTCATTACCAGGTTAAACAAGGTAGGAGACAATATATTTTCTAATAAAACTTGTACTTACATGCATGCAAAAATCATAAGACATATATACACTCACACATATTTCTGAGTAACACTAAGTCATAACCACATAACAGTTTCAAATACAATTTCACCAGACACTTCAAAGTTCTTTTCAAATTTAGTTAGATTAAAAATGAAATATTAGTTGAAAATGGCAAGCATTCTGAGTTAAAAAGCATTCAGGTTTAGTGTTTAAATTAAATCTTTACCTTGAGTGGAAGTATATTGAGTGGAATCTAAGCATTCACTGGTACTTTACTAAACTATTATTGATAAATCACATAATTATATAAAATGCCTCAAAACAAAATGAATATAAATTTTCATAATTTTACCATTTGTGGATAAAAAGGAGACATCTACATGTGAATAAGAAATATATTATTAACTAGACCATACAAAATCTGGATTAAATTTTAGGAATATGTATGCAGTTTTAAATATATTTTATGATCACATTGTGTTAATTTATACTTCTGCATAAAATTTCTTTGTTAAGATAACATTTCTACAATTTTTAAAAAGAATTCTTTATGTAACTTAAATAACCATTTATCTAAGTGGTGCTGTATAGATTGCTTTTAACCTCATTAACAGCATTTCATAGAGAGAACAACATGTGCAAAGGTCTTACAACAGAAGAAAGCAGAATATTCAAAGAAATTAAGGAAGGAAAGTATGATTAGACAAGAGGAAGAAAGGGGAAGGGTAGCACAGAATGAGACTGCAAAGGCAGGTAGAACTCAGTCCATCATAGCCTTCAGAGAAAAAAAAAGTTGTTGTTCTTTATTCTAAGACAATGAATAATCTCTAAAAAAGTTAACCAGAAAGATATGATAAAACTTACACTCTACAATGATTACTCTGGCTAAAGTATGATTTGGAAAGAGATGGAAAGATCCTTTGGGAAACTATTTTAATTTAATCCAATTGAGAAATGCTGTTGCTGCATTTAGAAAGATTAGAAGCCATGTACCTTGTTCATGGCTGGACACTCAATGCCTTTTGCATAAATTCAGTAAATGTTTTTGCTTATTCACTTGTTCCATTGTTTATTAGGTGGTTAAAAGTCACTCTCCCAAGTAGAACTAATTGTATCTTCTGTACTAGATACTCTTAATTTAAGAGTTTCATACTGCATATTTTCAGTCACAAAATGTATTTTTTATCCTAAAAATAACTAAAAAACCTCAAAAAATGTGTTATAAGATCATTTGGAAAGATTAGCATCAGCATCCAAGTGTTTTGAATATACTCTTTGCTTAGCACTTGACACCAAAAATTGATAGGTGTTTCTTAAAATTTTTCAATTCCAAACATTACCACTGCAAAATATACCTATAGCATCTGAGCCAGGAGTGCCCAGTGCCCAACCTTTTGTCATTTCTGGGCCACACTGGAAAAAGAGTTGTCTTGGGCTACACATTAAATACACAAACACTAATGAAAACTGATGAGCAAAAAAGATTTTAAGTAAATTTACCATTTTGTGTTGGGCCACATTCCTAGCCATCCTGGGCCACATGCAACCCATGGCTGTGGGTTGGACACCCCTGATAGTAAGACAACCTGATCACTCTTTGTTTCTTCCATTCAAATACTTTGTCAGTAACATGGCAATCAATGACTTCAACCTCTGTGGTTCTGTCATTTATTCCCACGCATATATTTCTGTTGACTGTACTTTCTAAAGGTTAGCTTGCATGCAAACACATTTTAAATGTAACTATCATTGTTAAAATCATATTTAATTCTGACAGTAAACCATACAATAGTGCCAAAGTCTTTGATTAGAGAGAACATGATTTTAATTTTTCTTTTGTTTCCCCTCTCTTCATCTCTGGCAGATGAACAGCCTATTAGAAATGGAAATCATGGATTTTCTGATTGGAGTTTGTCAAATAAACATTATGTGGAAATTGAAATTTTAAATATTTAATATTTTATATATACAGAAAGAAAGTAATCTCATTTGAATATAAATTTTGCAAAAATAAATGAGCATATCTCACATACACAAGTTCTCTTTTGAAGTTATCCCTCTTGGTTTTATTTAGTTATATCTATTAGAATGTACGTACACACATTCTTCAAATGTTCATTGAGCATTTATTAAGCACAATTTACTATGTTTGGCATGAGGGCAAATGGATAAATAATATAGTATCTACTTAATGCCATACTGAGACGCCAATAAAAACATTAAGATTATACAAATAAATGAAAATAAGCATGGTAATAACTATAAAAAGAATGTGTATTAAAACACAGTACCTTGGGAAAAGGTCCTTCAGTTATCTCTTGATATGTGATGCTAAAAGGACAAATTGTTTGTACATCAAGAGTGCTTTAGGCAGAAGGAGAAATGAATGCAAACAAAATAGAATGAATTTGACTTCCTATGATTTGGCTGCATGTGATTATCACACTGTTGTAAAGAAAAAATATTTAGAGGTGAGGATGAAGTGAAGGCAACCCTAAGGTCCTAAGGATCTAATAAAAAATTTGGACTTTATTTTAACTGGTTTTAAATAATAGAAAGCAATATAACATTCTGATTAAAAAAAGACTTCTTATGATAAAAATATGAGAATATACAGTATTAGAGATGATCAAAACTAAACAATAGAGTGAGTCTAGTTTGAAGGCTATGGCAGTTACCAAGGTGACAAATAATTACTAAATTCATTATCTGGATTCACATAATGGCAGTGAGAATGGAGAAAATACAGTTTGTAGTGTTAAGAATCTGTATTAATATTTTAAAAGTATGAGAAATGATTTTGATTGGAGAGCTGATATGGGCCTCCAGAAGATAGGAGAAAATAATGTCTGCAAGATAATAAGGATGGTCCATTTTAAACATATTAACAGTGACATAGCTGTTAAAAAGGTTGACCTGAAGATAGAGATTTTATTGTCATTAAAACCTAAGTGAGCTAAATAATTCAGGAAAAAATACATTGAAAAGAACATAAAGCCCAGAACAAATATCTGGGAAACATCAATATTGTGAAAAGTCATTAGCAAAAATAACTGAGAAGAAATGAGCAAGAGAATTAAAAAAAGAGAGAAAGAATACAATGCTTTGGAAGCTAAAAAGAGTGTTTTAAGAATAAGGGAATACTGCAACGAACATAAGGGTGCATTTGCAAATAAATGGTTTAAAATTTTTCAGGCAGATACCCAGAAAGGGGGTTGCTGGGTCATATATGGTAGCTCTACTCTTAATTTCTTGAGGAGCCTCCGTACTGTTTTTCATAGTGGTTATAGCAGTCTACATTCCCACCAGCAGTGAATGAGGGTTTCTTTTTCTCCACAGTGGCCAAGACACAGAAACAACTGAAATGTTGTTCAATAGATGATTGGGTAAGGAAGATGTTAAAAAGACTTATCTAAGAAAAAGAAGATGATCAAAATTACGAACAGTAAAATGACAACAAACTCACAACTATCAGCAATGGAACCTAAAAATAAAAACAAACACAAACTAAGTGAACAAGTAGAACAGAAAAAGAATCACAGAAATGGAGATCACATGGGGGGTTATCAGCAGGGAGGGGGATGGGGAGAATGGGGGGAAAAGGTACAGGGGATAAGAAGCATAAATGGTAGATGCAAAATAGACAGGGTGAGGTTAAGAATAATACAGGAAATGGAGAGGCCAACGAACTTATATGTACCACCTATGGACATGAACTAAGGATGGGGAATACTGGTGTGAGGGTGGAGGAGAATAAAGGGGAGAAAAAATGGGACAACTATCATAGTATAATCAATTAAACATATTAAAGAAAAGAAGATGTGGTGCACATATACAATAGAATAGTACCCAGCTATAAGAAAATATAAGATACTGCTATTTGTGACAACATGAATGGATTTTCCGAATATCATGCCAAGTAAAATAAGTCAGACAGAAAAAATTAAGAACCATATGATTTCACTCATATGTGGGAACAAAACTAAAAGCAACAAATGAACAAACAAGAAAAACAAACAAAAACTTACAGATGCAGAAAACAGTATGTGGGTCACCAGAGATAAGGGGAGTGAAGGGGAGTGAAGGGTAAACAGGTCAAATTATGGCAATGAAAGATTTGACTGTGGGTGGTGGGCATTCAATGCAATATACAAAGGATGTATCATAGACTTGTAACTTGAAATCTATACATTTTTATTAATCAATGTCATCCCAATAGATGTGATTTTTAAAGAAAAAGAATAAGGGAATAATCAACAATAAAAAATGACAGAAGAGAAGAATGATAAAGTCCACTGTCAGTGACAATGATGAGACTATGGGCATCTTTAACAAAAGCAGTTCCTACAAAGTGCTACAGTCTGTTGAAAACTTACTGGGTAGTAAAAAAGTGAAAGATTTCACAGTGAATGGCTATGAAGGGAAATGAGAAGTAAGGTGGCAAAAGGACATTCAGCGATGTGCTCCTTTCAGTTAAAAACAAGATTCATGACTAATTAACTTTCCTTCAAGACTGAAATGAAAGAAATAATGCCAAATGCAACTAATATAGATTTATATGTGAGAATCAATGTGGCAAATTGGGTGAATTCAACTCCCATTGTCTCCATTTTCTCTGTGGAAGAATAACAAGGTTACCTTCTGAGAAAGGAGGATGAGGTAGGGGTGGCAGCAGTCAATGTGTAAAAGACTTGTAGGGAAATATGGAGAGCAAGATGATGACAGACATGTGCAAGCCCTGGACAGGTCACAGGTGTGGAGGTTTCATATGCCCTGGTACCAATTCATTCTATTTCCACAAAGTATTAAATTCCCAGCTCAAAGTTATCTTTATTGATATAAAGAAAGTAGGAAATAAACCAGTTCTCCTGGTATACCTCCTTCTTTCATCTCTCATCATAAATTCAAATCTTACACAATGTCTTTATTTAAAAGAAAATAATTTGCTATCTTATTTTGTTAGCAAGCCTCCAATAATTCCTTCTGGAACTAAAGATGAACCAGAATTTTTAGTCTTCAAGGGAGAGGTGCCCATGAGAAAACCAGTCAGTGCCAGCTAGTTGCCATTCTTCCAAATCCTTAGGTTCTAAAATTGTATGTATTATTTGATATGGAAGTGTTTTATTGCTGTATCTATGCATATAAGGTAAGCATTCCATAATAAACTATGCTACAAGACACTCTAAGTTCTCTCAAATTTATTATTTCTCAGTGTCAATCAAGTTCCACAATTAGCAGATTCAGGTCAAACAAATTATTCTCAAATAAGAGAATATTTATTACATTTATTTTGTGTAATAATAAATCAGGGTCAGCCTAAGTTAAAAAACAAAACAAAACTGAGTTCATTTTCTAAACAGCCTAATAGCCATGCTAACAAGTTAAAGTTTCTTTATCCACTGACCATCAAATATAATGCAGGAAAATGTAAATAAATCGGTAAATAAATATTATAGAAGATCGGCTATTTTATTTAACTTACCTGAACTGTAAAACACAAATGTAATAACAAATATAATATTTGAAGTCATTAGAGGTCATATGAAAATTAATTTTTATATCTCTTAATAATTTTACCCAAACAATATTAAATTAGAAAATGTTTGTTTTGTATTTGTAAACTACAAAAAATCATAAATTCACTATCATAATTTGATTTATATATTTTCTAAACATTGTCCAGTTAATGTTAAAGATAAACACTAATAGCTTTTTTTGAGGTAGAATTCAATTAAACTCCTATAAGATCTCAATGCTAAGTACTTTATCAAGTAACACTTCCACTGATATCACTTCAAAATGAAAAGGTAGAGAGGTTTTTTTAAAAAAAATTAATTTAGATGTTAGGAAATAGGTATTTCAGTTGATCTTGTAAGTATGGTGATTTTCAAAAATATCATAAAATCATCAATCCTCTAATGGCAACAATGGTTCTCAATATCACATTCTACTTCAAAAATGCACAATTCTCCCTGCATTATAATATAACTATAATAAAAACACATTATTGATAGTCAAGCCTTGAGCATTTTTCAAGTCATATGCTAAAACATGTATATTATACATACAGGATGGAGCAGAAGTAAGTTTACAGCTGTGAGCATACAAAACAAAGAGTTTATTTGTATATTCAATATTATTATTAATTATTGTATTATTTTTCATACAAACAACTATAAACCTACTTTTGCCCCACCTTTCATGTTGTAAATTTGTTCATTACTTCATTGTTATTAAACATATCCAATTTTTTTGTTAATTTTTTAGTGCCCCAGCTTGGTACCTCATTCCAAGATTAGTCAACTATTCATTTTGAGAACTGTCACTGGGCTCTGAAATGGATGAATAACTACAATTAACAATGAAACTTCAAAATAAGAGAAAGTATACTCCAAATGATATTAGTATTTCCAAGACTTGCATGAATCTTATGGGAATGGTTAGAAGTAAAAAAATGGAAACCCTATTAAATCGCTTGACATCACCAAGTTGTAAAGCATAGAAAGTTGACATATCAAATTAACTGAATTACCGCCAGTCTAAAATTACAAAGTATGCAATATACACAGTAGCTGATTTAACTGTTTTTCCTTTTTTCATTGCTTTAGACTACTATAATTATAATTTTCACTGAATCCATAAAGTATGCCAAATGTCTGATTTCAAAATGTCTTAAACTACCACAAATTCACAAATGAAATTCAATTTGACAGAGACAACTGTAATAATAGTAAGTTTTCTCTGAGGACCTTTTTTTTTAAAAAAAAAAAAGAAAAGAAAAGTCTCTTTCCTTATACAGAAAACTCACTATGAAAGAACAGGGGATTCAAACTTGCCTTGCTTTGAGTGCTTGAGGATGATTGTAAATTAATATTTAGAATAAAGAAATATAGTTGAAGCCTTACAATCATGCATTAGTATGTATATTTTAATATAAAAATTCCCTTGTACCACTTGAAGTAAGTCTCCTTTTCTGTGATCAAGAGAGAAATTAATATGTAATTTGGTGATTAAGAAAGCCAGTTTTAGCAAATTGTTATGCCCATGATATAAAACCATTTAAAGTATGTGATGGGGCTAAATAGTAGCAGATAGTTTTTTAACTGTCATGCAGCAATTGTAAAGTAACAGAGGATTGCTATGAATTGGTACATCTATATCTCCTCAATTATTCATCTCTTCTTTTTTAATTCATATGTATTTCATGTCTTTGTGTAGGACCCTATTCTAGAGGCCTTGAGGATATTTCGCTGAAAAGTAAAAATGCCTATGCACTCAAGGATCTTTTATTCCAGATTGTGGTGAGACCAACAACAAACAAGTAAACAAACACACAATATGTAGAATGGTCATAGTGATATGAAGAAAAAAATAAAAGGTAAAAGAGATACCAGAGGATAAGAAAAGTATTCTATATAGAATGTCAAGGACGAACTGATGATACTTGAGCAGAAACACTAAGAAAATTAGAGAGGACTACATGCACAAATCAGGAGGAAAGGTGTTCCAAACAGCAGGAACTATGAGTGCAAAGAGACAGAGATGAGAAATTGCTTGAAGAGCTAGAGAACAATCAGGGAGGCTAAAGTGGCAGTAGAGTGAGCCAAAGGTAATAGAAGAGAATGCTCGAGTGAAAGCAAGGAACAGGGTGATTTTGGGAAATTTAGGTCAATGTAAGCACTTTGCTTTTTCTTTGGCAAAATGAAAAAAAAATGGGAAATTTTAAGAATACACATAACACAATTAAGCAAGGGACATAAAGGAAAGAATAAACAAACGGGATCTCATCAAAATAAAAAGCTTCTGCATGGCTAAAGAAAACAGTATTAAAATAAAAAGAGAACCAACTGTATGGGAAAACATATTTGCCAATGATACCTCAGACAAGGGTTTAATCTCCAAAATATATAAAGAACTTACATGACTCCACTCTAAGAAGACAAGCAACCCAATTAAAAAATGGGCAAAGGACTTGAA
>PVKU01001717.1:181611-204708 GCA_004027475.1 Anoura caudifer | reverse complement strand
GCATACACAGGATCCAGAGACACATGAAAAGATGCTCAATATCGCTAGCTATCAGAGAGATGTAAATTAAAACCACAATGAGATACCACTTCACATTAGTCAGAATGGCCATCATAAACAAAGCAACAAATAACAAGTGTTGGAGAGGATGTGGAGAAAAGGGGACCCTAGTGCATTGTTGGTGGGATTGCAGACTAGTACAACCACTATGGAAAGCAGTATGGAATTTTCTAAGAAAACTAAAAATCGATCTACCTTTTGACCTAGCAATTCCACTACTTCGATTATACCCTAAGAACCCTGAAACATGAATCCAAAAGAACCTATGAACCCCAATGTTCATAGCAGCACAATGTACAATAGCCAAGAGTTGGAAGCAACCTAGGTGCCCATCAGTAAATGAATGGGTCAAGAAACTATGGTACATTTACACAACAGAATTCTATGCAGCAGAAAGAAAGAAGGAGCTCCTGCCCTTCGCAACAGCATGGATGGAACTGAAGAACACTATGCTAAGGGAAATAAGCCAGGCAGTGAAAGACAAACACCATATGATCTCACCTTTAACAGGAACCCAATCAACAAAACAAACAAACAAGCATAATATAACCAAAGACACTGAAATTGAGAACAGGCTGATAGTCACCAGAGGGGAGAGGGGAGGGAATTTCAGGGGAAAAGGGGAAGGGTTTGAAGCAACAAGTATGAAAGGCACATGGACAAAAACAAGGGGGTGTGGATATGGGTGGGAGGTGGGGAGGGTTGGAGCGGTGGGCTGGGTCGTGAGTAAAAGACAGATAACTGTACAAGAACAACAATTAAAATTAAAAAATGAAAAAAGAATACACATAACACAATTAAATTTGAATATTAAGGGATCACTTCAGTAGTTATAAAGAAAATAGGTTATAAATGAGCAGGAGAAGAACAGAAGTAGGAAGAACAGGAGGCTGTTGCATTATTCTAGCCAAGAAGATGGGTTGGAAATATGCTACTAGTATAGATAATAAAACCTGGTCAGATTCTGAATATCTTATGGCAAAAGAAACAGAAGAATGCGTTAATGAAAGTTCTCACAAGAGGAACAATGGGAAGGAAGAACTCAAGTTTCTGGCCTGAAAACAGAAGGAAAGTAGGGAATAGGGTTTAGTAGTCTAGAGTTCTGTGCAAATAAAATAATGTTTTTTTGCCAAAGGATGATATTATAAACTATCTAAGTATATAGTAATTTTAATGAAAAATTACAAAAAACATTTTAAATTAGAGAAGCTCATTTGTGCACATCAAATTATTTACTCAACAGACACTGCTTTTAATCAGCACCTCTTACAGAATCTAAGCTGCTTACCAGACATACATGGTCTACAAACTGGAAACAACTACACTAATTTATTTTATTATTTTATGTGGCTAGACCTGGATTATATTATGACATGAATACAATAGTAAGATACATTCACCATGTGGAATATCTGAACAGCAAAGTATTCATAAGTATAGAAGGTAGCTTTTGTTACCCTCTCTGCTCACCACACACACACATAAAAATAGTAATTTATCTGAAGCATATAGATAGCACATCTGATTAAAATCAATAATGACTGATTTAAATAATATAGTCTCAGTATTGCTCATCACTTCAGTATTGTCTCAGTATTCTTGGTTCAGTAAAATAATGTACAGAGCCAGAAAGTGGTCAATAAAATTAAACTCAACAAACAATTCTTGGTGGAATACTATGCTTAGGCACTCAAATCCTCACAGGGTAATCAAGATGAAATATTTTTATTTCCTTACAAAAGGTGCCATATTTTTGCTTTGCTTGCTTTTCTCATGTAAGATATAACTGAATGAAAATAGCTAGAAAGTTGTTTTAAAAAGACACTAATTTAATTGCAGATTTTAAGAAAGCAGAAAGAAAAATGTATAAACAGATGTAAATCCGAGGAAAATAATAGAAAACAATCAGAAAATCATTTTTAAAAACATAGTTATAATCTTATTTTGATTAGTTTACATTTCTGATAATTGAGCTCCTTGTGAAGAATGGGGCACTATCAGGTCTTCAATAGTTCAATATCTGACTTCTGCTGTGTTCATACATTACTTCTCAATAAACGTATCTCTCTTATATACACACACAACAGAAACTTAACTTGGCTGCTATTGATTTGCATGAAAAATACCCCAATA
Source organism: Anoura caudifer (assembly GCA_004027475.1). Classification (NCBI taxonomy): domain Eukaryota; kingdom Metazoa; phylum Chordata; class Mammalia; order Chiroptera; family Phyllostomidae; genus Anoura; species Anoura caudifer. Next base: position 202,515 of record PVKU01001717.1, on the reverse strand, counting down.
TTAACTTAGCCTCCATTTAATTTTCACAACTACTGTATGAAATAGACATTAAGGACATAGGTTTTCAGCTCAGAGATGTGAAAATACAAGAAAGTAAGTGCCTTCCTAAACTCAAATTTTATGTTCCCAAGTTCTATTTTCTTTCCACGTGATCTCATTTTCTGGGTCACATACTATATGCCTTGCATTTTACAATATTATATTAATAAACTATATATTGTGTGCTAACCTTTGATTCTAGACTTGGAGCCATCCAATCATCAGGCCTTAATAAATTTCCACCTTTACTGATGATAATGAATGCAAAAGAGAGATTTGTTATGGAGGATATTTACAAAAATCTCATACAAAAATCATAACCTCCAAATTCACTTGTTTTATAAGTATTGAATTTTCTTTAGCAAAGTTCACATATAAATATCATCATCAGAAATGACTTCTCTACTAAAAGACATAAATCTAGGACACATGTCCTCAAGGATAGGGAGCAGGATGATGTAATACTTCTTACATAATAATAATATTCAATCAGAAATTTACAACAGTTTTTAACAGGCTATTCCCATTCTTACTTAAAACTAATTTTTTAAAAAATTAACTCTGTAAAGAACAGAGGTGAAACCTGGTTGAGGTTAAACAATATTCTACAAATGAAAGCACAAATTTGTTAGTTCAATCTGGCCACAAGTTTTTGTTTTTGTTTTTTTCATTTTACATTTTCTTATCTGATACATGCAGAATCATAGGCTTGGAATCCGAAATACCATTCCACATATAAATATGTTAAGCAGAAATCTGTAACCAAATCTGTACAACTAACAAATAATTCTGCTGTCCCTCTGGTTGTTTAACTCAATAACACATAGTTGTCAGTTAAGTTAATCAAGCCAGTAGACAAAATAATCAGCCTGTGTAAATTTCAATAGTCAGACTAAAATTTCTCAGAAGGAAATAAAATAAGTAATGTTTGCCCTGGCTTCTGTCGCTCAGTAGACTGAGTGCCAGCCTGCAAACCAAAGGGTCACTGGTTCAATTTCCAGTCAGGGCACAAGCCTGGGTTGTGAGTCAGGTCCAAAGTAGAGGGTGTGCAAGAGACAACCACACATTGATGTTTCTCTTCCTCTCTTTCTTCCTCCCTTCCCCTCTCTCTAAAAATAAATAAATAATATATTTTTAAAAATAAGTAATTTTTTAACCTAAAGATATTCCAGGGTCTAGTGTCCAGGAAAAAGAGACAATTATCTCTATTCAGTGTGTAGATATGATTTACACTATTTGTCAGTGGGTATTATGTGCTTCTAATTTTTTCCCTAAAAACTAGACTATAAATAGAATAGAGAATGGTAAGGGTCCTGACTATTGAGAAGATGTATAGGTTTTAAGCCTCCTTATTTTTAAAAAATGCGATAAATATTTTTTTAAAGTTTAAATATCTGTAGGACTAGAATTGAGTGTAGCATCAGAGAACTAATACAAGTTAGAAGGAGGCAGAAGTCAGTTCAATGTAAAGAGAATTTTAATAACTATAGCCATCTCACTAAAGTGTAAAGAGCTCTTTATTGAGAATTTTTCTTCTTAGAAAGGTTGCAAATATGAATTAATCCCCACATTAAAAGTGATTATGTAATCTGTGATACAAAATAAACTTCCAATAACTATTAACTTCCTAATTTCTCTAGCCCTGAATATGAGCTTAATTATGAAACAAATATTTGTTCTGGTAAAAGTTAAAATAAAAGAAGAGGAAAAACATTATAAAATCTTTAATTATGAAAGTTACTGGTGAAATAGTTATAAAAAAACATATGTTTTTAGGCATCTGGAAAAAACTGATCTTCTAATACTAATGACCTGCAAGTCTTATAATCACCACTTCTCCATTCTTTTCAGACATGGTTCTTTGTATTTCTCATTTTTAATCCACTCATCATTAATTAATTAATTACTTTGGTGTCTTTAAGTTCACTCTGTGAAGTTGTTTAGAAAATGGTGTAGGAAAAGAGTATGGTACTTCCTTTTCTATCAATTAAAAAGTCTACGTGACAGTTCATTTTACTTAATCATGACACATCATTTTGATTAGAAAAGAATCTTGTAATAAGCTCAGAGAGATTGCACCTCCAGCCCCTTATCCCTTCATGTCTACCATATTTAGTAGGAAGGTGCACTTTGAAGAAGTGAACGGATTCCAGAATGAGTACAGAGGGGGGGGGGGGAAAGCACTGCTACTTACAATGCAGAGCATTGACCCCGGCACTTACAGACACCACTACTTGACAAATATTTTCTATTTCTATAAACTCCTCCTATTACCTTATTATCACCTTCCACATTACCCTCTGTGCAAAGTTATAGAAACATATTACAGGTTGACAGTTGAGTAAGAGGCTATGAAAAAGTGGCTTGGCTAGAAAATAGATTGTTCACAAATTAGGCTATGTAACTACAGTAGCTAATAAATTATGGTATAACTGAGTACAATTATACACTTTATAATATGAGAAAGGTAAACAAATTTCCAAGTGAAAAAATAGCCAAACCAGGCATAAATCAGTGCTTTCCTTCTAGAAATATCATTATTGCTGTTTTCCATTGAGTTTAATTGATAGATTAGTAATTATTCAGTATTATTGACTAATGGGAAAGCTTTTAGCTACACAATTTCAAAATTTTTAGAAACAAATAGAAGACAACACATAACTGAACAAATAAAATGAAAATTTGATGAAGTGCTGAGGAAATGGCTTTAATTTAACAGCAAAGTGGCTCAACTAAATTTGAATGTAAGGTTTACCTCAAATGTCAAAAAAATATACTATTTACATTCACACAATGGTGAAAAACACTGCAGTTTTTTCTTGTATTTTCACTAAAGCCTACAGTTACCTAATTAATTCATTTAACCCATTTATAATTAGGTGATTAATAATTCTGCAAGTCCTTTTTTCATGCCACCATCCTGTTTAAAAACATCAATGGCTCCTCCCCTGGCTGGTGTAGCTCCATGGATTGAGCACGAGCCTTCGAACTTAAAGGTTCAAGGTTCAATTCCTAGTCAGTGCACATGCCTGGGTTGCAGGTCAGGTCCTCAGTTAGGGATGTGCAAGAGGCAATCATCTGATGTTTCTCCTGCACATCAATGTTTCTCTCCCTGTCTTTCTTCCTTCCTTCCCCTCTCCCTAAAACTAAACAAAAATAAAATCTTTTTTAAAAAACATTAATGGCTCCTTACTTACTACAAAATTCTTATTACATAAGGCATGACTCCCTTCCCTATTTTTCCCCTATTTTAAGAACCCACCTCTATCCTAACACTCTTGTCTTACAGAACTGCTTCATGCATTAAGGCAATTACTCATGAATTGCTACTCTAGATATAAATTGCTGTTCTCTTGAACTCACCATGAGGTTAATGACTGTGTTAAGAACCATTATCTAGTATTTTATCTTTTCTTATGGCTGAGTAGTATTACATTGTATATATGTAGTACATCTTCTTTATTCAATAATCTATGGAAGGGCACTTTGGTTGTATCCATATCTTAGCCACTATTAATAATTTTGCAATGAACATAGGGATGCGTATATCTTTGCAAATAAATGTTTTCTAATTTCTAGGGGTTTTTTTGGTAGTTACACAAAAAAGAAGTTGCTGGGCCCTCTGGTAATGCTACTCTTAAATTGTTAAGGAGATGAAACACTGCCATTTGCAACACCATGGATAGATCTTGAGACTATCATGCTAAGCCAGCAATTTTCATCCGGTGTACAGTAGCACAATGGTATGCTATAAGAGGCATTACAGGCAATAAGAATTTTTAAAACATACAATACCTGACACACTAGTCAGGGTCACTGACCTCTTTTCCCTTAGTTTGTCAAATAAAAAATGACAACAGCCAACAGAGCAATAGCCAATCTATGTAAATAAATCAAAATTATATCTATTTTTGTCCCATTAGCAAAATGTATATCTTTTGGTGTGCTGCAGAATTTTAGTAATTAGTGTATGTGTGCCATGAGATGAAAAAGGTTGAAAATCACAAGCTAAGCAAAATAAGTTGCACAGAAAAAGTCAAGAACTATATGATTTCACTCATATATGGAATATAACACTAAAAGCAACAAATGGACAAACAATAAAAACAAACAAAAACTCGTAGACACAAACAACAGTAAGGTGGTTACCAAAGGGAAAAAAGGTAGGAGCAGTAAGGGGTAACGAGGTCAAATATATGGCTACAGAAGAAAATACAACATTGGGTGGTGGGCATGCAATGTAATATACAGACCATGTATCATTTAATTGTACACTTGAAAGTTATATAATCTTATTAACCAATACTACTCTAAAAAAATTAATTTAAGAGGGAAAAATCATTATCCAAAACCTAGGAACAAGGCCAAAAAAGAGGACTTCAAATTCAAGGAGAGTCAATTAAACTGCAATGCCAGAGTAGTCACTTCACTGTCCAAATATGCATCTTCTTGGATCCCAAAGTGACTTCCAACTAACAATAGTAATATACCTTTGCTGACTTTGTTTTCTGTTTTTTCTTTCTTCTGATTTTACTTGAATTTGATTGTTTTAGTTTTGTTTGTTTTGCTTCTGACAAATTCTATCATTTTGTTTCATATCTAACTTCTGATTTAGAGCTGCAATCCTTTGTACAACCAAGCCCCAAGGCTGGTAAGTCTTTGTGTCATCTTGAACACTAAGCCAGTCACAAATGTATAGTTGAGAAATCACCTGTGTAAGTCATGGCTCCAGCTGTGTTCCAGCCACAGCCCAGTGAGAGATTATGCCAGTGAAGCCAAGCCAGCTTCAACTGCATGGTCAAAAAGCACCTGTGTAAATGTGAGCATGGCTTTACATGACTAATAATTGCCCATTTGTGAGCTATCTACTTTAACAGTATGATTATTTGATGATAGCTGTTGTGTTAACGATAGATATTTAGTCTCTATCAGGTGAAAGACAACAGAGTCTCATTTAACAGGGACTTGTTGTTGATGTTGGTGGTGGTGCTGTTGTCTGTCTAGTTGGGAGCTCAAATTAATTAAGACTTTGTGCCCACTGAAAAGACCAAATCATGAGGTTTAGATATATGTAAGCCAGAAACTAGGCTCTCAAAACACAGTCTCAGACTATCATGTAAGGAACTGTACTCATAAATATAATCAACTTCCTGGAAGAAAAGAAACCTGAGCAAATTCTGGAGACTTCAGAGGAAAGGAATTCACCAAAATTTTAGGTAGTACAAGTGATATCTAATGGTGAGGCAGGCTTAGTTTCATTGCCTCAGGATTGAAAGCAGTAATAAAAGTTTTGTAAGATCTATTCCTATATTCTTTAATGACATATAAGATGTTATTCAACACTCCATGCTCAAGAAGGCACAGACCATTAACATCTTGCATTGCATAAATATAAATAATTAGCCCACAATGAAAATCAGAAGTAGCCTTTTTTGAGATCAACAATAATATTAATATGTTATAATCATTTTGTAATAAATATATTTGTAATATAATATGCACACCAGCATTATGATAATATTTTGAAAATATTTGGGATCAAAGAGAGCAATGTTAAGAAAACAATATCCAACTATTAGGAACAAGACCAAGAGAATAATTACACATCTTATCAATGTCATTCTGAAGGATTATTTAATTCATAAGGGGACTGTCCTGCTTTTGAGTTTGCTGTTTGCTGTTAATTAAAGGTTCAGACTCTTTAGTTACATGTTAACTTGTAAGTTTGTGCCCAATAAAGGTGCAAATGTTTTCATAGGAAAGATAATCTCAAATATTACAGTTTATTGACCTGAAAGACATTATTCAGTTTTATAATAAAACTAACAATCTTATCCTAACATTTCTTTATTAAACTACCTATAAATAACCTATTCCTCAAGTACTCTTTGTACCAGCTTTAAGTCATTTTGGATTAACTACTCTATAAAACCTTTTGTAATACTCAAGAATGTATCTCTGTCCTGTTTGTGCCACTACTCTACTCTGCTAATAGTGACATAAAAGCACACACAACATCATTTTACATAAATGTATGCACTCCTCTGCCTGCCTTTGTTGCACCTAACAATCCTAGTAGCCCTGTTGACATTTTTACTGAGTCTCTATGGTTTAACAAGATCTAGTACTGAACCATAAATTAATAAATGTGAATTAAATAAGTAAATGGAAGAATATATGAATGAATTTAAAATCAAAATTTATTTATTTGTCTTATTTATTGAAAAAGAATTACTCAACCCCCAAGTGCAGCCCTGACCAGTGTGGCTCAGTTGGTTGGGTGATGTTCCACAGAGTGAAAGGCCACCCATTTGATTCCTGGTCAGGGCACATGCCTGGGTTCGATCCCCAATGGGGGTGTACAAGAGTCAACCAATCGAAGTTTCTCTCTCACACAGATGTATACCTCCTTCCCTTTCTCTTTCCCTTCCCCTCTCTTTAAAAATACATGGATAAAATATTTAAATAAAAAAGATATAGTACTTTTTATTACATAAAAAAGAGAGTTTAACAGTAAACCTTTCATGACCAGTTGGTTTCCTTTGAAACTACTGGGGATGGGTAGATACCATGAAACTTTTAAAACTAATGTAGAGAATAAAAGTGTTAAAATATTGCCAATACCAAGAGCTGGAAGCTTGGCCAGATACTACCCATAGCACTTGCTAAAAGGAAGCTTCACTCAGCCTCCCAGTATCACCTATTGCCCATGTTTATCCTATTCAAGACTGGACATTCATTAGTTCATTGATTCTTTAAAGGGATTCAGGAGCACTTTGAGTGAGCCCCCTCAAATCAAATCTGAAATAATGTAAGCATCCAAATAAATAATAATGATAATGAATTATAGTCCATTGAATAAAATAGGAATTCATTATTTACTTCTGATAAATCATGCATGCATATATGCATACATGCATTATGCATGGATTTATACTTACCTAACAGAGAAAAACAGAAAAGGCTTCCCTATAGTAGAATACTAATTAAAAAATACGGAAGAGATAATATTATAAAATCACTATTGTGCAAATATCATAGGAAATAAGTAATTTGGGGGAATCTTCAATGGATACTAAAACTTCTGGGTAAAAGATGATAAATACAATATTTACATAGCTTCCAATTACCTCTTCAGAGATTAGTTATTAATTAACAAGGGAATAATAATAGTAGTGGTGGAGCCTAGTAAACACCACCTTCAGTAAGTGATCAAAAGTAACCATCTTAATGAGACAAATTTATATCATGCACTTACTAATGTGATTCACTAAAAACATGATATTACACATGTAGTTTTCCTTCTGAAAATGGCACAATGCTGAATCTAATTGTGAAATACCAGGCAAACATGAATTGAAGAGCATTTAACAAAATAACTGCCATGAGTGATAATGCCATGTGAGGTAAAGAATGGTGAGGATCCATTCTTGATAAAGAAAAACTAACATAAATATAACATATGATTCTGTTATGGGTTGAAAAAAATTGAAACAACTAGTAAAAAATAAATAAGAACATGTATAAAAGACACATGGACAAAACCAAAGCGGGGGTTGGATTGAGGGTGGGAGACAGGGATAGCTGGGGTTGGGGCGAGTTGTGGGAGGGATGGAGACAACTATACTTGAACAACAATAAAAAATGTAAAAAAATAAAATAAGAATAAAACAAAAAATAAATAAATAGGGATTTATGTTAAATAGGGTATTTTGTCTAAGTCAAATTTCCTGATTTTGATATACTGTGATATATGAGAATATCTTTGTTCTTAGAAAATTCATTCTAAAATATTTAGAAGCAAAAGGTCATGATGTGCACAACTTGCTCTCATAGACTTCAAGTTGATATAAATAACATATGTGTGTATGTATCCTGGTGAAAAAAAGAGAGAAAGATTTTGTACTAAAACTTAACAATTGATTAATCTATGTAGGGGATATATGAGAGTTTCTCATACAATTCTTCTAACTTTGTTGTAAATAGAAAATCATTATAAAATAAAAATAAAATGTATTTAGTAAATCTAAAGTAACATGTTGTAACCAAAGTCATGCTGGTACTGTGTAGTCTCAAAGTAAACCTGGTTACCAATTTTTTTTAAGTGAAGGATTCACATGAGGGCCCAGCAGTGAGAAGCAACACCTGGTTTGCTTGCTCTTTTGAGTCTGAAACTATTAATACCCACCTGAATTGTGTTGTTTTGAGTCATATTTCATTATATTTTTGAGAAAGGAGTTGAAGCCAAGAAGGCATAGAGGAAACAGGAGAGAAGAAGAAAGGGAAAACAGAGAGGACAGCTCCTTCTTATCGGAGTTCTACTTCAAACAAGTTCTTTTTTTTGAAAATCATCTAAATAAAAATATAATGTAATCTTATAAAGTAAAATAAAACACATTTATTTGAACACAAAGCCTATCCCAGTTTCTGACTAAATGTAGATAGTCCACAATACTTGAGGGGTTTTGTTTCATTTTGTTTTGTACCTCCACCATTTTTTAAGTTCCTATCCCTCCTCTCCCCTTCTCTTTGGCAACCATCCATGTGTTCTCTACATAGATGTGTCTGTTTCTCTTTTGTTTTGTTCATTATTTGTTTCTTTTAGATCCCACACATAAGTGAAATACTGTATGATACAGACAGCATTCTTCTCCATCCGACTCATTTAACTCACATAATGCCCTATAGGTCCTCCCTGCAATCTTTTTCACTGAAGTGGTAATTAGGACTCATTCCACATAAAATGTTTTGCCATCTCACCAATAATTAATAGCTAAATATATCTCCCCATATCTATTTTCTAGCTTTTTAGTGGACTGCTTACTCAGTGGACATTACTCAGTTCTGTAATAGTCAGAATCCAGAACCAAGAATTTCTTTTCTGTTCTAGTTAGGTGTCCTTACATGTAAGGAACCTTTCATTTTAGAATGTAAGAATTCTACAATCTGCATAGGAAATCTAGATTTTTTTAAAGACTTTATATCATTTTTAATACTGTATAGCTCAGCTGCCATGAGTAAACAGACCTCCTCTTGCTGTTACCATGCCACGCCACACTGTTCAAACAACATCTAACCCATCCTGGACACATTGCTAGTACTAGGTTAAAATGAAAATTCACTTTGTTTGGTAATAAAGCCCATTTAATAGAAATATCTCTTGATGTTCTCTTTAATTTGGGCTGCTTTAAGCAATTCTGTGATTTTATTATGCAATCCAGTTTTGGTGAAATAGAGGTATTCTTTAATGAAGCTTTTGTCTCCTGCTTAGTAAAATAGGCTTATTTATTAAACCAGAATAGTTTGCTACTTTACGGTTAAAAAAAAAAACTCTTATTTTTAAACAAATATAGGAATTAGCAAATTAATAGTGTCAAAATTGGGAAGTTACTTTGCTTTATTTTTTTAATTTAATATTTTTTATTTTAATTGTTATTCTCGTACAGTTTTCTTTTACTCCCATCCCAGCCCACTGCCCCAGCCCTTCCAACCTCCCTCCCATTTCCAGCCCCCCTAGTTTTTGTCCATGTGTCTTTTATACTTGTTGCTCTAAACCCTTCCCCTTTTACCCTGAAATTCCTTTTAATTTTTTAAGAATAAAAAACAATATTTATAAAATTCTTTTGTATGGGTCAATTGTTCTGACAATTTTAAAATTATTTAATGGTATACTTACAACAAATAGAAATAGAACTATAAACAACAGATTTTAACATCATTTATGTTCAACCTCAATGCACTAAAAAAATAGAAAATAAAACTGTACACCGAACAACCTTGGAAATCTTTGACCTTGTTTAGTTAACAGACCTTGCAGGCTGCATAACAGTAAGTTCCCTTCATGAAATCATATTTCATAAAACTTAGTCATGTCCCAACTTCCTTTTGTTACATAAAACTTTCTAGAGAGATGAGTTGTATTGGGAAAAAGCATGCATTAATAGTTCCTTTCTCTTTTTCTAAATATAAGCCCAGCATCTCTGCTTCAGTTCTTTCTTTTCAGCTATAGTAACTTCCAATCCACTGGTGGGACAAATTAAATCTTTAGGATCAGTGTACCCTGGCACTCACTTGGCTCAGTGAGAGTTTCTATATATTATTATTATTAATTAAAGATAAAAGAATCATTGTAATTCACAAACCATGGGTGGTTGATCTTTTCTTTGAAAATCACTATTTGTATTAATGTATCCACATATCTTTGGAACATAAATCTAATGAAAGCAACAGCATGCTGAGATTATTTTCTCATCCCAACCAATACCTAGTAAATAATATGCATAACCTAACAGCCATCAACCCCCTTGTCAGTCGATGTAGTTTAAATGTTCAAGCTGAAAGCCCTGCCGGTGGTGCATTCTTCCAAATGAATGAAGAAGAGAGACGGGAGCAAATAATTGAGTCTATTAAAAAGTTTCACAAAAGTTTAGAAATCTTAAATTATCATGGACAGTCTATTACAATTATTAAACAGAACATGGTTAAAAATTTATTTTAAAGGAAATAGGATACTCTATAAATGACTATTTTCTTCAACATTATTTTATTTGAAGTCATTACCTATTCCATTTTAGATAACATCTTAACTTTACCAGAAGATACTTTTAAAGTGGTAATTTATCAAATTATTATCAGACTATTTTGTGATTATATAATGTGCACATAAATGTCCATAATGGTTAAACTTTCTTTTTCTTTAAGAAAACAAAGAATGCAAAACAAATTAAATGTCTTTATAAATAGCCAAGACAACTATTTGAAGGGGATGATTTATCCCTAATTTCATAATAAGGAAATAACAAGGTCAAGTGAATTTTCTAATTAAAGTGTAACATAAATGTATTAAAATGTGCAAAGTTGAAATATACTTCTAAATTTTCTCTATGCAATCTAAATTGATTTTGAAAAATATATGAATGACAAAAAACAACCAAATGAGAAATCATGTAAATAGCAAATTACACTTATAAAGTATTAATATGTAAATAACATGAATTTTTAAGAACTATTTGTTTTCCTGTGGCTTAATGGAGCCAACTCAATTTATTGTCATGCTAAGATATACTTTAAAAGTGATCTCAGCTTTTGAAATATTTTTATTTGTAAATATTTTAAAAGACAATACTATTTGTATTTCAGTTTTTGGTTCTGATCCATGTTATTAATAAAAATAAGTGTAGTTTCCATCAATGTGGAACCTTAAAATTTACAAAGCCATTTTACGTTTTTATTTAAATTTTATTTTAATTTTTGTTCTTGTACAGTTTTCTGTCTTCTACTCCCAACCCAGCACACCACCCCAGCCCTCCCCAGCTCCCTCCCATTTCCACCCCCCAGCTTTTGTCCATGTGCCTTTTATACTTGTTGCTCTAAACCCTTTCCCTTTTCCCTGGATATTCCTATCCCTCTCCTCTCTTGTTCTCAATTTCAGTGTCTTTGGTTATATTATGCTTGTTTGTTTGTTCTGTTGATTAGGTTCCTGTTAAAAGTGAGATCATATGGTATTTGTCTTTCACCTCCTAGCTTATTTCACTTAGCATAATACTCTCCAGTTCCATCCATGCTATTGCGAAGCGTAGGAGCTCCTTCTTTCTTTCTGCTGCATAGAATTCCATTGTGTAAATGTACCATAGTTTTTTGATACATTCATTTACTCATGGGCACCTAGGTTCCTTCCAATACTTGGCTATTGTACATTGTGCTGCTATGAACATTGGGGTGCATAGGTTCTTTTGGATTGGTGTTTCAGGGTTCCTAGAATATAATCCTAGCAGTGGAATTGCTGGGTCAAAAGGCAGATCCATTTTAGTTTTCTTAGAAAATTCCATACTGCTTTCCACAGTGGTTGTACCAGTATGCAATCCCACCAACAGTGCACTAGGGTCCCCTTTTCTCCACAACCTCTGCAACACTTGTTTTTGGTTGCTTTCTTTATGATGGCCATTCTGACTGGTGTGAGGTGATATCTCATTGTGGTTTTAATTTGCATCTCTCTGATAGCTAGCAATATTGAGCATCTTTTCATGTGTTTCTAGATCTTCTGTGTGTCCTACTTGTAGAAGTGTCTGTTCAAGTCTTTTGCCCATTTTTTAATTGGGTTGCTTGTCTTCTTAGAGTGGAGTCATGTAAGTTCTTTATATATTCTGGAGATTAAACCCTTGTCTGAGGTATCATTGGCAAATATGTTTTCCCATATGGTTGGTTTCCTTTTTATTTTGATACTGTTTTCTTTAGCCATGCAGAAGCTTTTTAATTTGATGATATCCCATTTGTTTATTCTTTCCTTTATGTCTCTTGCTTTAGGGGACATATCAGTAAAAATGTTGCTGTGTGAAATATCTGAGATTTTCCTACTTATGTTCTCCTCTAGGACTTTAATGGTGTCATGGATTATATTTAACTCTTTTAACCACCTTCAACTTATTTTTGTATATGATGTAAATTGGTGTTCAAGTTTCATTTTTTTGAACGTAGGTGTCCAGTTCTCCCAACACCACTTGTTGAAGAGGCTACTTTTACTCCATTTTATGTTGCTGCCTCCTTTGTCAAATATTAATTGACCATGGAGAATTGGGTTTATTTCTGGGCTCTCTGTTCTATTCCACCAGTCCATGTGCCTGTTTCTGTGCCAGTACCAGGCTGTTTTGATTACAGTGGCCTTGTAATGCAGTTTGGAGGCAGGTATTGTGATCCCTCCTACTTTGCTCTTCTTTCTCCAAATTGCAGCAGCTATTCGAGGTCATTTATGGTTCCATATAAATTTTTGAAGTACTTTGTTCTATGTGTGTGAAATATGCCATTGGTACTTTAATAGGTATTGCATTCAATCTGTAAATTGCTTTGGGTAGTATGGACACTTTGATGATGTTAATTCTTCCGATCCATGAAAACAGTATATGTTTCCATTTGTTTGTGTCTTCCTTGATTTCTTTCTTCAGTGTTGTGTAGTTTTCTACGTACAGGCTTTTTACCACCTTGCTTAGGTTTATTCCTAGGTATTTTATTTTTATTTTTGCTATATCGAATGGCATTTTTTTCTTGATTTCTGCTTCTGCTCTTTCATTGTTGGTATACAAAATTGCCTTTGATTTCTGGATATTGACTTTGTATCCTGCTGTTTGGCCAAATTAATTTATGAAGTCGAGCAGCTTTTGGGCCGAGTCTACAGGATTTTCTATGTACATTATCATGTCATCTGCAAACAATCATAGTTTTATTTCCTCCTTTCCAATTTGGATGCCTTTTATTTCCTTTTCTTGTCTAATCACTGTGGGTAAGACTTCCAATACTATACTGAATAGAAGTGGTGAAAGTGGACAACCTTGTCTTGTTTCTGATCTTAGTGGAAAAGATTTTAGTTTTTGCCCACTGAGTATGATGTTGGCTGTAGGTCACTCATATATGGCCTTTATTGTGTTGAGGAGTGCTCCCTCTATCCCCACTTTGCTGAGTGCTTTAAACATAAATGGGTGCTGTAACTTATCAAATGCTTTTTTTGAATCTATTGATACTATCATATAATTTTTGTCTTTGCTTTTGTTTATGTGATGTATTACATTTACTGATTTGCGAAAGTTGAACCATCCTTGCATCCTCGGAATGAATCCCACTTGGTCATGGTGTATGATCTTTTTAATGTATTGCTGGATGCGGTTTGCCAATATTTTGTTGAGGATTTAGCATCTATGTTCATCACTGATATGGGCCTGAAGTTTTCTTTCTTTGTTGTGTCTTTATCTGGCTTGGGGATTAGAATGATGCTGGCTTCATAAAAAGAGTTTGGGAGTTTTCCATCATTTTGGATTTTTTCAAAAAGTTTGTGAAGGATAGGGGTTATCGCTCCTTAAATGGTTTACAAAATTCTTCTGTGAAACCATCTGGTCCCGGGCTTTTGTGTGTCGGGAGTTTTTTTATTACTGCTTCAATTTCATCTGCTATTATTGGTCTGTTCAGGTTTTCTGCTTCTTCTTCATTGAGTTTTGGGAGATTATATTTTTCTAGAAACTTGTCCATTTCACCTAGGTTTTCAAATTTCTTGGCATACAGTTCTTCATAGTAATTTCTTACAATCCTTTTTATTTCTATGGTGTCCATTGTAATCTCTCTTCTTTCATTTCTGATTGTGTTCATTTGGGTCCTCGCTCTTTTTTTCTTGGTGAGCCTGCTTAAAGGCTTGTCGATTTTGTTTATCTTTTCAAAGAACCAGCTCCTGGATTCACACATCTTTAGAATTGTGCTTTTATTCTCTGTGTCATTTAATTCTGCTCTGATCTTGGTTATTTCCTTCCTTCTACTTGCTCTGGGCTGTCTTTGCTGCTGTTCCTCAATTTCTTGTAGGTGTAGAGTTAAGTAGTTTATTTGAAATGTTTCTATCTATTTCAGGTAGGCCTGTATCACTATGAACTTCCCTCTTATGGCTGCCCTTGCTGTGTCCAATAAGGGTTGGGCTATTGTGAGTTCATTTTCATTTGTTTCCAAAAACTTTTTGATTTTTTCTTTGATATCATTTTTATCCCATTCATTGTTTAATAGCATGCTGTTCAATCTCCATAAGTTTGAGTGTTGTTGAGTTGTTTCCTTGAGGTTGGCTGGTTTCAGTTCCATGTGGTCTGAGAAAATGCTTGGTATGATTTCAATTTCCTTGAATTTATTGAGGCTTGTTTTGTGTCCTATCATGTGGTCTATCTTTAAGAATGTTCCATGTGCATTTGAAAAGAATGTGTATTTAGTTTCTTTGGGATGAAGGGCTCTACATATATCAGTTAAGTCCATTTCATCTTGAGTGTTGTTCAATGCCACAACATCTTTGTTGATATTTTGTTTAGAAGATCTGTCCATTTTTGACAGTGGGGTGTTAAAATCCCCTACTATAATTGTGTTGCTGTCAACATCTTTCTTGAAGTCCTCAAAGATTTTCTTGATGTATTTAGGTGCTCCTATGTTGGGTGCATATATATTTACAATGTTTATGTCTTCTTGGTGGATTCTTCACTTGAGTATTATGAAGTGACCTTCTGGGTCTCTCTTTATGGCTCTTCTTTTGAAGTCTATTTTGTCTGATATGAGTATTGCTACCCCGGCTTTTTTTTTTCCTGTCCATTTGCTTGGAAAATTTGTTTCCAGCCCTTCACTTTGAGTCTGTGTAGGTCTTTTGTTCTGAGGTGACTCTTTGTAGGCAGTATATGTGTGGGTTATGCTTTCTTATCCATTCAGCTATTCTATGCCTTTTTATTGGAGCATTTAATACATTTATGTTTAAGGTTATTATTGATAGGTACTTATTCATTGAAATTTTTGTACTCGTGTTCCTCTCCCTCTCTCTCTCTTTTCCTTCCTTTCCTTAAAGCAGTCCTTTTAGTATCTCTTGAAGAACTGGTTTGGTAGAGGTGTACTCTTTTACACTTCTTCTGTCTGGGAAGCTCCTTATTTGGCATTCTATCTTGATTGAAAGCCTTGCTGGGTAAAGTAGCCTTGGTTGCAGGCCTTTGGTTCTCATTACTTGGAATATTTCTTGCCATTCTCTTCTGGCTTGGAGTGTTTCCATTGAGAAGTCAGCTGCTAACCTTATCAGGGCTCCCTTGTATGTGACTTCCTTTTTCTCCCTTGCTGCCTTTAAGATTCTCTCTTTGTCTTGGAATTTTGCCATTTTAATGATGATGTGTCTTGAATTGGGCCTCTTTGGGTTCCTCTTGATTGAGACTCTTTGTGTTTCCTGAATCTGTGTGACTTTTTGTCTCATCAAATTAGGGAAGTTTTCCATCATTACTTTTTCAAATAGGTTTTCTATCCCTTGCTCTTCTTCTTCTCCCACTGGTATCCCTATTATACAGATATTATTACTTTTCATATTGTCTTGCATTTCTCTTAGTCCCTCTTCATTGTTTCTGAGCCTCTTTTCCTTTTCTTGCTCTTTCTGGATGCTTTTTTCTACTTGGTCCTCCAACTCGCTGATCTAATCTTCTGCTTCATCAATTCTGCTTTTCATTCCTTCTACTGTGTTCTTCAGTTCAGAAATTGTATTTTTCATTTCCTCTTGGCCCTTGTTGATAGTTTCTATTTCCTTTTTCATGTTGATATAGTTTGCAGTGAGTTCCTCGTAGCTTCCCTGTGATTTCTGGTAGCTCATTGAGAGCTCTTGGAGCTTCCTGACAACCATTGCTTTGAACTCAAAGTCTGACAGTTGAGTTGCCTCCATTTGATTTAGCATTCTTTCTGGGGCTTCCTCCTTTTCTTTCATTTGGGGATTGTGTCTTTGTCTTCCCATTGTTTGTGAGGCTCTTCTTGTTAGGCTCAGTTTCTTAAATTGATTTGTTTTGGTTCCCTGGGTTTGTGGTGTGAACTTCTGTGGTAGAATGCCTGTGAGATTCAGTGGTGCAGTCTCCTTTGGGTATCCTAGTGTTCACTGCTTCCAGTGTCTCAGCTGCTGAAATGCCCCCTCTTTGGGATCAACTCTGGTCTTTCCACAGTTCCAGGGTTTTTTTGTTTTGTTTTGTTTTTGTCTCACTCATAGGTATTTAACAAGAGAAAAGAGGAAGAAAACAAAGAGAAGAGGAAAAAATTGAAAGGAGAATAAAGAAAAGCAGAAAGAAAAAACAAAAGAAGAAAGAGAAAGGAAGAAGAGATAAGATTAGAAAGAAAAGAAGAAGGAATAAAAGAAGAAAGAAGTAATGAGAAGCAAAAGGAGTTGAGGGGTAAAAAAGATCAAAATAATGAAAAATTAAAAAACAAACAAACAAAAAAAAAACCCCAGCCGCTCTTGCTGTTATCAATCTTGCCAAGCCGGTTTTTCTTGCCTTGCTGACTGAAGTGGCCAAGGGGTGATGGTATCGCTTATCTCCCTGTTCAGCACTTTTATCTTTGGGCTACTGTCCTCAGAGCTAGCCCCGGGCCTCTCCATACAGAGCCTCAGGCGTATCTTCTGAGGTGACATCCGCCTACCTCGGTGGCGGTGGCGTGCAAGCGCTAATGATCTCCCAGGCTTCCATGCAGGGGCTCCGACTGTCGTGTGTGCACGAATCAACCCCCACACAGGTCATACGCAGGTGCCTAAGATCTCCCAGCAGTCCACGCAGGTCCCCGATGGCGTGCAGGTAATGAGCAACTGCAACGCAGGTCCCTGGTGCCGCACAGGCACTGAGAGATGGCAGCGCAGGTCCCTCGGTGGCATGATGGCGCCCATGGATCCCCACACAGCTCTTCCCAATGACACATGTGCACAGACAGTCGCACGAGCTCCCACGTCCAGTCTTCCCAGGGCTATGAAATCTTAACTCCTCTCTGTGAGATTTCAAGCAACCAGGTTTATCCCAGTGCTGCCAAAACCTGGTTTGGCTGGGGAAGGAGCAATTGACCCGGCTCCCTCCCTCCCTATAGTCTTATGGCCAGTACTGGCCCAGGATCTCAGCCCCCACCCTGGTCTCCATGTTGCTGGAGTACTCTCCTTACCATCTGGTTTTTCAATGTCCACTGCAATTTTCGATCTCCTGTTTTCAAATATGCTGTGTTTCTGAGGTCTGTTTGCTGTGCTCGCTGTAAATTGACCAGGTTTTTCCTCCTGTGTGTAGGGGGAAGAGGAATGTGCTTCCTCTTATTGCGCTGCCATCTTCCTTTCTCACAAAGACATTTTATATAAATTATTTGATATTTGTGACTGTATGAGGTGGGCAGTATTATTATTATTTGAAAGAAATGACACTAGACTTGGTGTCCTTTTACAAATCCCCATACTCTTTTCATCATATCACACTTGCTTAAAAGAAAAGTTAAAATCACATTTAACTGACATAAAAGAATTCCTATTTTTTTGTTGTTGTTTTTCTATTATTGTTATTCTATTACAGTTGTCCCAATTTTTCCCCCTTTGCCCTCCTCTGCCCACCCACCCACCAACACAGTCAATCCCCACACTCTTGTCCATATCCATGGGTCACTCATATATGTTTTTTGATCCTTTTCTCTTCTTTCCACCATCATGCCCCATGCCCTCCACTCTGAAGTTACCAGTCTGTTCCATGTTTCCATACCTGTGGTTCTATTTTGTTCTTTATTTTATTTTATTCATTGGATTCCTCTCATAGGTGAGATCATATGCTATTTATCTTTTACTGCCTGGCTTATTTCACTTAGCATAATGCTCTCCAGTTCCATCCATGCTGTTGCAAAAGGAAGGACTTCCTTCTTTCTTTCTGCTGCATAGTATTCCACTATGTGAATGTACCACATGTTTTTGATCCACTCATCTTATGATGGGAACTCAGACTGTTTCCAGCACTTGGCTATCATAAACAGTGCTGCTATAAACACAGGGGTGCATAAGTTCTTTTTAAATTTGTCTTTCAGGATGCTTAGGGTATAATCTCAGCAGTGGAATTGCTGGGTCAAAAGGCAGTTCCATTTTGAATTCTTTGAGGAAATTCCATACTGGTTTCCACAGTGGCTGTACCAGTTTGAACTCCCACCAACAGTGCACTAGGGTTCCTTTTTCTCCACACCCTGACAAGCACTTGTTGTTTGTTGATTTGTTAATGTTAGCCAAACCGGCAAGTGTGAGGTGGTATCTCATTGGGATTTTAATCTGCATCTCTCTGATGGCTAGTGATGCTGAGTATCCTTTCATATGTCTGTGAGCCACTGGGCCATCTGTATGCCCTCCTTAGAGAACTGTCAATTCAGGTCCTTTGCCCATTATTTAATTGGATTATTTTACTTACTGGTGTAGAGTCCTATGAGTTTTTCATATATTTTGGAGATTAAACTCTTGTCCAATGTGCCATTAACAACTATGTTTACCCACATAGTCAGTTCACTTTTCATTCTGATGATGGTTTCTTTAGCCCTGCAGAAGCTTTTCAGTTTCATGTAGTCCCATTTGTTTATTTTTTCCTTTATTTCTCTTCCCTAGGTGATACATGGGCAAAAATATTGCTACACAGTATGTCTGAAACTTCACTACCCATGTTTTCCACTAGAACTTTTATGGTATCACGACTTATGTTTAAGTCTTTTATCCATGTTGAGTTTATTCTGGTGCATGGTGTAAGTTGATGGTCTAGTTTCATCGTTTTGCATGTACCAGTCCAGTTCTCCCAATACTATTCATTGAAGAGGCTATTTTTACTCCATTTTATGGTCCTGCCCCCTTGTCAAATATTAACTGACCATAGAGATATGGGTTTATTTCTGGGCCCTCTATTCTGTTCCACTGATCTATGTGTCTGTTCTTATGCCACTTACAAGACTGTTTTGATTACACTGGTATAGTTGTATAGTATAACTATACTAAAGTATAGTTTAGGCCTTGTAGTATAGTTTGATATCAGGTATTGTGATCTCTCCTACTTTGTTCTCCTTTTCTAGATTGCTGAGGCTATTCAGAGTGCTTTTTGGCTCCATAGAAATTTTTGAAATATTTGTTCTACATCTGTGAAATATCCCATTGGTATTTTAAGAGGAATTGTATTGAATGTATGGATTGCTTTGGATAGTATGGACATTTCAATGATGTTAATTCTTCCAATCTATGAACACAGTATAAGCTTCCATTGATTTGTATCTTCCTAAATTTCTTTCTTCAGTGTTCTATAGTTTTCTGAGTACAGTATTTTTACATCCTTGGTTAAGTTTATTCCTAGGTACTTTATTTTTCTAATTGCTATAGTAAATGAGATATTTTTCCTAGTTTTCTCATAGTTTATTGTTGGTGTACAAAAATGCCTTCTATTTCTCAATATTGACTTTGGACCCTGCTATTATGCCAAATTCACTTATTAGGTAAAGTAGTTTTTCAGTGGAGGTAAAAGGGTTTCCTATGTACATTATCACGTGCTCTGCAAATAATGACAGTTTTACTTCTTTCCAGTTTGGATGCCTTTTATTTCCTTTTCTTGTCTGATTGCTGTGGCTAGAACTTTTAGATTTTGCCCATTGAGTATAATGTTGGCTGTAGGTTTCTCATATGTGGTCTTTATTATGTTGAGGAATGTTCCCTCTACTCCCACTTTGTTGAGTATTTTTTATCATAAGTGGGTGCTGGATTTTATCAAATCCTCTTTCAGCATCTATTGATATGATCATGTGGTTTCTGTCCTTCATTTTGTTTATGGGGTATGTTATATTCATTGATTTGTGAATATTGTACCATCCTTGCATCCCTTGATCATGGTGTATGATCTTTTTAATGTATTGCTGGATCCATATGCCAATATTTTGTTGAGGACTTTAGCACCTATGTTCATCAAAGGTATCAGCATGTAATTTTCTTTCTTTGTTGTGTATTTACCTGGTTTTGAAATTAGGGTAATACTGGTCTCCTAAAAAGGGTTTGGTAGTCTTCCTTCTTCTTGAATTTTTTGGAAGAATTTGAGAAGGATAACATTTCTTCTCTGAATATTTGGTAAAATTCACCTGTGAAAATCCATTGGTCCAGGGCTTTTTGGGGGTCAGGAGTTTTTTGATTACTGCTTTAATTCTGCAAGTTGTTATTAATCTATTTAGGCTTTCTGCTTCTTCTTGATTCCATTTTGGAATATTGTATGTTTCTAGAAATTTATCCAGTTGATCCAGATTGTCCAATTTCTTGGCATATAGTTGTTCAGAGTAATTTTTTATAATCCTTTGTATTCTGTGGTATTGGTTGTTACTTCTCTTTCATTTCTGATTTTATTTATTTAGTCCTCTTTTACTCTTGATGAGTCTTGTTAAAGGTTTGTCAATTTTATTTATCTTTTCAAAGAACCAGCTTCTGAATTCACTGATCCTTTGAAATGTTCTTTTTTTTTTTTTTTTTTTTTTTTTTTTTTTTTTTTTTTTTTTTTTTTTTTTTTTTTTTTGTTTTTTTTTTTTTTTTTTTTTTTTTTTTTTTTGTTT
>PVKU01001717.1:0-181511 GCA_004027475.1 Anoura caudifer | reverse complement strand
CCTTTCAGTACTGCCTTTGCCATATCTGATAGGTTTGGAATTGTGGTGTGTTTATTTTCATTTGTTTCCAGATACTTTTGAATTTCTTTCTTGACCTCACTGTTAATCCATTGATTATCTGATAAAATATAATTCAATGTCCATGTATTTGAATGTTTTTTTTTATTTTTTTCCTTGAGGTTGGTTTCCAGTTTCAATCCATTGAGATCCAAGAATATGATGGATACGATTCCAATTTTCTTCACTTTGTTGAGGTTTGTTTTGCATCCTACCATACAGCCTATCTTTGAAAATGATCCATGTGCTTTTGCAAAGAATGTGTATTTTGCTTCTTTGGTGAAATGTTCTATAAATACCAATTAAGTCCATTTGATCTACAGTGTCATTCAATGCCACAATATCCTGCTGATTCTTGTTTAGATGACTGATCCGTTGTGGAAAGTAGGGTGATAAGATTCCCTATGATAACTATACTGCTGTCTCTCTCTTCTTACTGTCCTCCAAGATTTTCCTTATATATTTAGGTTCTCCTGTATTGGGTGTATATGTGCTTAAAAGGGTTATATCCTCTTGTTGGACTACTCCCTAAAGTATTATATAGTGACTTTCTTTGTTTCTTGTTATGGCTTTTGTTTTGAAGTCTATTTTGTATGATATAAGTGTTGTACCCCAGTTTTGTTCAGGTCCATGTGGTTGGAATATTTTTTTCCATCCCTTCACTTTCAGCCTGTATAGATCTTTTGTTCTGAAGTGGATCTCTTGCAGACAGCATATATGCAGATCATGTTATCTCATCAGCTACCCTATATCTTTTGATTGGAGCATTTAATCAATTTACATTTAAGGTTATTATTGACAGGTACTTATTTATAGCCATTTTTTTCTTTTGTAAGTATGTTTCCCCTCACCCTCTGTCTCTCTCTCCCTCTCTCTTTCTTCATCTTCTTAAATTAATCCCTTTAGCATCTCTTCCAATGCTGTTTTAGCATTTTCTTTCTTTCCCTTTTGTTCTGGGAAGTTCCTTATTTCACCTCCACTGCTCAGATTATATCCTAAGAATCCCAAAACACCACTTCAAAATAACCTATGCATCCCAATGTTCATAGGAGCACAATTTACAATAGCCAAGTGCTGGAAGTAACCTAAGTGCCCATCAGAAAATGAATGGATCAAAAAACTATGGTACATTCACACAATGGAACTCACAACAGCATGGATGGAATTGGAGAGCATTATGCTAAGTGAAATAAGCCAGGCAGTGGAAGACAAATACCATATGATATCACCTATAAGTGGAACCTAATCAATAAAACAAGCAAGTATGCAAAATATAATCAGAGACATTGAAATAAAGAACAAACTGACATTAACCAGAGGGGTAGGGGAGGGAAGTTACAAGGGCAAGAAGGGTAAGAGTCATCAAAGAGCATGTATTAAGGACCCATGGACAAAGCCAAAGGGGGAGTGGATTGAGAGTGGCAGGTGGGGGTGGATGGGACAGGGATAAGTGGGACAGGAAAATGGAGACAACTGTACTTGAACAACAATAAAAATGCAATGAAATGCAATGAAATAAATGAAAATAAAAATAAAATAAAATAAAATAAATAAAATAAAATAAAATAAAATAAAATAAAATAAAATAAAATAAAATAGACATTAACCGGAAAAAAATAAATAAATGAGAGCTTTGCTGGGTAGAACAGTTTTGGGTACAGGTCTTTGTTTTTCATTACTTGGAAAATTTCATTCCATTCTCTTCTGGCTTAAAGTGTTTATACTGAGAAATCAGCTGATAGCTTTATCAGAGCTCCCTTGTGCATTACTAGCTATCTTTCCCTTGCTGCCTTAGATTCTCTCTTTGTTTTAATTTTGCCATTTTAATTATGATGTGTCTTGCAGTAGTCCTATTTGAGTTCATCCTGATTGGGACTATTGGTGTTTCCTGAATTTGCATGACTTTTTCCCTTACTAAGTTAAAGAAGTATTCTGTCATTATTTTTTCAAACAGGTTTTCTATCTATTGCTTCTTTTCTTCTCTTCATGGTATCCCTATGATGTGAATGATATTACCTTTCATATCCTGAAGCTCCCTTAAACTATCTTCATTGTTTTTAAGACTTTTGTTTTGTTTTGATTTGCTGCTTTTACTTGGCATTTTTTCTCCTTTGTCTTCAACTCACGACTCAATATTCTGCTTCATCTAGCCAGTTTTTAATTCCTTCTAATATAGTTTTCATTTCAGATATTGTATTCCGCATCTCCTCCTGCTTCTTATTCAAAATTTCTATGTCCTTTTTATGCTGATATAGTTGCCACTACGTTCCTTGTAGCTACCATAAAGTTCCTTGTAGTTCCCACTGACTTCCTTGAGCGTCCTTATAACAATTACTTTGAACAATGTATCTGGTAGATTGCCTTCTTCATTTATATTCAGCACTCTGGGGATGCTTTTTTTCCTATCAATCGGGGGTTGTTTCTTTCTCTCCCCATTTTAGGTTGCCCTTTTTGTTTGCTTCTGCTTCGTAGATCACTCTGCTTTGACTCCATGTCTTTGTGGTGTGACTTTCTGTGGTAGGAGTCCTATGGGACTCAGTGGTGCAGTATCCTTGATCTCCTAAGCTGTGTGCTGTAAGGGTGCCCTTTATGTAGTTTATACGGGCTCTCTTGTAATTGAGTTTTGGTTGTTCTTGGCTCATTTGTTAGTGGGTTCTCCACTCTAACTGACTAACTTAAAAGTCACCCCCAACCTACTGTATGCTGTTTTACAGGTGCTGCCAGAACAAAACAAAACAAAACAACCCAGCAAATAATATCCGATCCTGCAAAAATAACCCCCAATCACAATGGTGATATCAACAAGTGAGCAAAGATTAATAAAGTTGGAAAGAAAATAAAAATATTATAAGAAAGGAAAGGAGAATACAAGGTGACTAATGCAGTGAAAAGTGATTTTGAGAAGGTACAGGGAAGAGAAATAAAAGGAGAAGGGACTAGAAAATAGGCAAAGAAAAGGAGAAAATAAAATTTACAACATAAATACAAAAGGCAGAAAACAGGACAAAATGGAGTAAGAGAAGGAAAAAAGTATAATACGAGGTTTGAAATTTTTTTAAGTGAAAAAAACAGGAACCAAGTTTAGGGAAAACAACCACCACAGCAATATTCACAACAAATGAGTGAAGATTAATAAAGGAACAAAGAGAACAATATTTTTAAAAAGAAAAGAATGAATTTTAAAAAGATTATAAGATCTGTAAAGGAGAGAAAAATGATTTTGAGAGAGTAGAGGTAGGAAAAATAATAAGCAGAAGGGTTAGGAACAAGGCTAAGAAAGTTATAAAATAAAATTCAAAATGAAAATAAGAAGTGTCAGAAGGAAGGCAAAATGAAGTAGGAGAAGGGAACAGAAAAATACGAGATCTGAAATAAAAAATAGTGAACATCTAGGTATAAAATTAAAGAAAAGCAACAACAACCACAATATCAGTGACAAACAAGCAAAGATTAATAAAGGTGGAAAGTGAATAAGGATAATATAAGAAAGGGAAAAAAGAACTTGAGATTACTAGCGGAAATAAAAATTGTTTTGAGAGGATGGAGGAAGGAGAAATAATAAGAGCGAGGAATAAAAACAAGGCATAGAAAGGGAATAATTAAATAAAATTTAAAACAAAATAAAGAAAGGGAAGGAAGTATGCAAAATAGGGTAAGAGAAGAGTTAAAATATGAGATTTAAAATAAAACTAAAATTAAAAAATAGTGAAATAATAGGAACAAAATTAGAGGAAGACAGAGGAAAAATTAAAAAGCTACACAGAAGAAAAAATTAAAACAAATAATGAAAAGAACAAGGTGGAATTTGCATCAGTGGAGTCTATTGTTTGCCTATTGTCTTCTTCTGAATCTGTCTCTGATAATGTCACACAATGTCCCAGTCTAGTTTTAGGGACTGTTTGAGGCTTTAAGTGATCCACAGTTTGTGGCTGTCTCCCTCAGGGTTGGCTGGTTCATGCTGTTCTGCCCTGCTAGCTTTTTACCAGAGCAAAGCTCAGGGTTGGTTCATCTAACATCTGACAGCACCTTGTGCACCACCTCTACCTGCCTATGGGAGGGGGGCTTCTGGTGTGATTCAGAGGGTGGAATCCTATGTTCTCCCCTGTGAGGTACTGTTCAGTCTTCAGAGAAGATGTTCATGTGTTCCTGTGCCTCTGCCCCACATCTTAGTTGTCTCAGATTATTTCCAGTAAAGTATAGTTTCTGATGAATTAGCTGTCTGTTTCATGTGAGGGGGCCAATCTCTGTAAATGAGTCAGCTGTTTTCTGCTTGTTGATGATGTCCCACATTCTCTGTTCTCTGCACAGCCCTCCACTCACCAGCTCTGCTGGGTGAAGCTCCTCAATCCCCTCACGACGCAGCTTTCTAATATTCCTGCCCAGTTACATTCTGTGGGTAGGAACCGCCCTTTCAGTCTAGTTTCTTTGCTGGCCGGGCAGCTGTGCATGAGTTCAGGGTCCCTGCTCAGCCATGCTTCTGCTCCTATGGTAAAAGTCCCTATGTAGCATCCACACTGCAATACCAAGTCACTGCCTGGTTCTCTGCATACTACACCTCCCCAGAAAGCAAAAAGTCTCTTCGATCAGGGCTGGCAGCAGCCTGCCAGTGCTTCCAACAGTTTAAGGAGTTAGAATTTCTCCCCGGAACTCTCCTGGTTGGTGCTGCAGCAATGGACATGCTGCTTGCTATGTGAGTGCAACCTGAGACTCCCAGACTCCATATATCCTCTCAAGTCTCTGCTGATTAGGGTTGGGGGATCCCTGTGTGGGACTGCCCATCCTTGCCTCTGGGAGGGGAGGGAGCTACTGAGCTGCGTTTTTGGTCTGGTTTCTCCTCTGCTGCAGGCACCTCACGCATATCAGCCAAAAATCTGTGCTGGTGGCAGGAGCAGGTGGGCTCAGCATCCACTGACTTGGACACCATCTTCCTATCCTCAGAATTACTGTTTTTAATTTTTTTCCATTTTGGTCATGTTTGTGTATTAGAACTAGTTTGCTTTTGATATTTAAGCAATACACTATTCCAGACAAATATCACAAAGACAAAGTAAAAATGCATATTCTTATATTAAAATTTAAAAGCACTGAAGGCATTTGGGAACAAAAAGAAGTATAAAGAGTATGAAAATATCATAAAGTTGTTTATTAATTTAATACATTTTTATTAAATTATTACTTCTATATTTTTAGGAACTAAAGGTATATTATAGATTCCCTTCCCTTCTGAAATTGTATTTAATACCTGGGCCCCTTGTGCACACACACACTACACACCACAAATTCCACTTGGACCTGAGCCAGCCTGAGGCACAGGAAGCTCTGAAAGAGACAAAACAGAGATAGCAGGTGCAGAGACTACACAGCAGGACAGAGGTGGGCTATGTGTGGTTCTCTGGTAGTTGCCAAGTTTTCTGGAAGGTCAGATACATACTCTTTGCACAATGCCCACAATTTTTGCCATTATCTGTCCTTTGCTTGACTTAAGCTGCTGTCAATTTGAAAAAACAAAAACAAAAATTGTAGTGGTGAGTGATAGCAGTGAAGGCATAATTTATTCCTCAGTGATGGAAAACTTGGTAGTATGGTAAACTGACAGTAGTAAAGAGATGGAGAATAACATTGAGGATAAAGCAGAAGAAACATACTGATGAAATTCTGTTTTAAACAAAGGGAGGGATTGAAATCCAGAAAATCAATAGAAAAAGTGCTCTGACGAATGCAGGGACATATATCCCTAAGATTGGAGGAAATGAATATCTAATTAGTAAAATATTAATATTTTTGGAGTGTCAAGAACAAGATAGATAGCTTGAAGAGAGTGTTTAATATTTACATCTAGTGCCTGCATTAAGCAGCTGGTCTGTGATCACTTTCCCTGTTGTAGGGGAAATGCAGTATGCTTCCTGGAAAATGAAAAGACAGGCAACTTGAGTGTAATCTCCTTGCAAATATACTAGTGGCAGGCCTCCTATCAAACAAACAAACTGGCAAACTAAATACTTTTCACTAGTAGGGGAGTTTATATATGGAAGGCTTTTAATAGAATGTGTCTAATTATCTAGGGTTGCTTATAAAAACAACCTGGAATGTAGAGATTTATTGGCTATGGTTCCTTGAAAAATGTCCATGTACGCTACATAACTATCTGAGTAAAAAACAGATGTTTTGTTTGGTCACAAGGTAAAAAAAATCCAGTTATAAAATAAATAAGCTCTGCATAACTAACGTACAACATGATGACTGCAGTTGAAAAATAAACTGGGGATGTTATAAATTGAGGTGGCTCCTTCTGTGTAAATGAGGTGGTTGTACACATCCAACAACCAAACTCTCACCCAAAGATCTTGGCCAGGGCCCATCAGATGCTGGAAGAAAAGGCCTGGGTTGCCAGGATGGTGCTCCAGATCTCACTCTACCTCACCTGTGCCTCTTGACACTTAATAAAAGCTCTGATTCATGCGAGTCTCTGTTAACAAAAAATGATTTGTGTTTCTCACTGACACAAACACTAATTACTAGATAGTGTAAAAAACAACTAGCTGATATTTTTAAAGGAATAACAAATGCATACAATAAAAAGCTAAGAGAAGGAACTAAAAAATATTAGTACTTAGGCTGTTTCAGGTTGGATGTAACAAGCTAAGCACAATAGAAGATAAAAACAAAGGAGGCATTTCCAAGCAAACATTTAACACGAGGATGAAATGATCACTGAGTTAAATTGTATAGGCGATAAAATGACAGCTACTGTAATTTAGAAATTATTAACTTAAAAACATTACTGCATTGGAAAACTGTGAAATATTTATGCATGATTCCTTTCTAAGTCACATCTTTTTATCCTGACATTGCAAATATGATGGTTTATAATATAGTCATAAATCTCTGTCTCACTTTTAAAATTATTTCTAAAACTATTAATATGCTAAAATATTTATATTTTCTATAAACTACAATGGCTAATATTAAATTCTACTACAATATTTCTTGGCCTTGGAAGTAAAAATATTATTTAACTTACAAAAATTAATTTATTATGTAGTATTTAAATTTCAGAATAATAGACTCTAAGGATAAATTTTGCTTCGTTGTCTAACTTGAATAATGTAAAAATGTCAAAATCCAATGACTGCTCCCTCAAAAAAGGCAGTTATTTCACTCAAGGTTAACAGATTGTGCAGCTGCTCAAAAGGTCAGAGATTTTTCATGACTCCTGAATCAATAAATATTTTCTCTCCTGCTATGAGAGCTGTGCAAGCCCACAGGGCTACCAAAGAAGGCACGAAACACTTGTCATCTCACAGAAAAATGAGATAACTTGATGCAGTTAAAATTAAAATTGTCATTTTTGCATTTTAACTCCAAGATAAGAGATAAGCGACTTAATTATCCAATTTATTAATTTTAGAGGAATATGAACTGTCTACCAGGCATGCTCAATGTCATATGGTTAGAGAAAAAAATCTTTAATTTCCTTCTACAACTGTCCTTTATTTTAAGATTTTATTTATTTATTTTTAGAGAGAGGGGAAGGGAGGGAGAAAGAGAGGGAGAGAAACATTAATGTGTGGTTGCCTCTCATGTGGGCCCCACTGGGGACCTGGCCTGCAATCCAGGCATATGCCCTGACTAGGAATTGAACTGTGACCCACTGGTACACAGCCTGTGTACCAATCCACTGAGCTACACCAACCAGGGCACAACTGTCCTTCTTAATTATTTCCTTGCTAAATAATAAATAAAATATGCACTTAATGAAATTTTCAATATATATTTTAATACTGCTATTGTTACAACATGATTGTTGATTGTTATGGTCTAAATGTCTGTCCCCCAAAATTGTATGTTGAAATTCTAATCCCCAAAGATGATGGTATTAGGAGGTAGGGTGTTTGGTAGGTGCTTAGGTCATAAGGGTAGAGACCTCAGGTATGGAATTAGTACATATAAGAGACTCCAGAGAGATCACTAGCCTCACCTACCATGTAAGATACAAAGAGAAGGTGCTGGTTATGAACCAAGAATGGCATGTCAATATTGGAATTCCAGCCCTAGAACTGTAAGAAATAAATCTCTGTTATTTATAAGCTACCTAGTCTGTGATATTTTGTTATATTTGCCTAAAGAGCTAAGATGCATAGTAAATTTTAAGAACGTAATCACAGAAGAAAATATTAGGTGCTCTGCACATTCTCATGGGAACCATATGAAGAGACAGATAATAATTGTGATATTGCAATTTTATTAACTCAAAATAATCTTAAAGTCATTTAAGATAAAGTGAGTTAGCTCCATAAATAAAGTACTCATAATTTTGTATGACAAACATACTAACTATGACAGTGCTAAATAAAAATGATACCCCAAACTAAAAAGAAAAAAATAAATGGTGTATTTTATCCAATTCTGCTTCTGTAAAAGTAATTCTGAATCTTCAAGTTTATAAGAAATGAAGTGAGTTGGACTAGATAAAATATAAACAGGAGTTTTAAAATATTACTTAGATATACTTGACCAAGAACTTGTATTTTTTAATGGGTTGTCCAATAAATATTACAAATAATGGGCTATTTCTTATCTTCTATGTATGGGAAGTCCATAACTATTGTACTGTTATGATCCTATAAACCATACCATAGAGCCCATTATCCTAAAACAAATTAGGTTTCTACTAGAATATCATAATTGGTATGGCCTCATGATCAAGGACTTAGCATCAAAAATCTAAGCTTTATCAAAAAACGTTTCACGAAAACATCTGTACATTTATATAACAAATGTCAAAATGTGCATAAGCACACCACACACAACAGAAATGTCTGAGTATGGTCACAAAATAGAGGGAAAAGTGAAGGCTATGAGAAGTGAAATAAAGGAAAATGTATAGGGAACCAACAGTAACAGGAAGGAAACTGGGACTCAAATCAATGGTTTGGACCAGAAGGAGGAAATAAACATTCAAACAGAACAGAATGAAGAAACAAGAATTCAAAAAAATGAGGACAGGCTTAAGAACCTGGAGACAACTTTAAACATTCCAACATCCAAATCATAGGAGAGCAAGAAGGAGAAGAGGAAGAACAAGAAATCAAAAACTTATTTTAAAAAATAAATAAAGGAGAACTTCCCCAATCTGGCAAAGGAAACAAATAGACTTCCAGGAAGTGCAGGAAGTTCAGAGAGTCCCAAAGAAGTTGGACACAAGTAAGCACACACCAAAGCATATCATAATTATATTACCCAAGATTAAAGATAAGGAGAGAATCTTAAAAGCAACAAGGGAAAAGGAGACAGTTATCTACAAAGGAGTTCCCATAAGACTATTAGCTGATTTCTCAAAAGAAACCTTACATAGGAGAAGGGGCTGGAAAGAAGTATTCCAAGTCATGAAAGGCAATCTACATCTAAGATTACTATATCCAGCAAAGCTATCATTTAGAATGGAAGGGCAGATAAAGTGCCTCCCAGATAAGGTCAAGTTCAAAGAGTTCATCATCATCAAGGCCTTATTATATGAAATGTTAGAGGAACTTATCTAAGAAAAAGAAGATAAAAAATATGAACAGTAAAACAACAACAAACTCACAGTTATTAACAACCACACCTAAAACAAAAACAAAAACAAACTAAGCAAACAAGTAGAACAGGAACAGAACCACAGAAATGGAGATCACATGGACGGTTACCAGTGGGAAGGGTGAGGGGGTAGAATGGGGGAATGGTACTGGAAATAAGAAGCATAAACAGTAGGTACAAAATAGACAGGGGGAAGTTAAGAATAGTATAGGAAATGGAGAAGCCAAAAAACGTGTATGTATAACCATGGACATGAACTAAAGTGGGGAAATAATGGTAGGAGGAGGGGTACAAGGTGGAGGGGAATAAATGGGAGAAAAAATGGGACAATTTTAATAGCAAAGTCAATAAAATACATTTAAAAATGTGCATAAGCACAAAACACAACATGATTGTACAAGCATACATCATAACCTAATCAGCAATTTTACCTTTAATTTACCCAGATTTTTTGTGTACCAGGCACTACAGTAAATGCTATAAGAAATGTTAATACATACAAAATTTCTTCCAATTAAAAGATTAAAGTCTAACATGTAAAATGAGACACATATGAGTAATTAAGTTATGGTTGGCATATACATGATATAACTGAGGACATTGTTAGGAAAACGCATCATTAGTAACTAGAACAATCAACAAAGGCACTAAGAATTAGTAGGGCTAATTATCTAAAATTAAATACAACACATGTAGTTTCATGTTGAATGAGTGATACTTGTGATTTTCTTTCTCAAAGTACATAAGGATAGAGGAGAATGGTTTGTGTGGTTCTATTTCCTTAAAAAATATTGAGGACTTTTTCTCATTAGATGTCCTTGTAGCAAGTGATGATATTTGCTTTAATTCCATTAACAATGAGTAAACCAAAAGCTGAGATTATTATTTTAACACTTAAAAAGACAATAACAATTTTTAAATATTTGAAAGTCTCATCTAGGATTTCAGTATTAAAAGCAGAAATTTCTTCAACCAGATTTTCTAATCATCATTCCTCTGTTCTTAATTTTGAGCATGAACAACTTTTATGCCACAGAATATAAGTGTGAATGTGCATATTCACAACAGAGCCAGTGGAATTCTATTTCCTGGTAGATGGTAGAGGCCGGGTGTTTTGAAACTGATTATTTGAAACTTAATGCTGGGCAGGGCTGGGCAGGGTAGGGAATAGAGAGATCGAGCCAAAAGGAAAAAGGACTCACATAAAACAGTGTAGTGATGGTAGTGGGAGGAGTCATAAGGGGACTAAATGGTAATGGGAAAAAAATACAGTAATTTTCTTTAAAAAAGAAAGAAACTTAATGCTGTACTTACTTCTTTACTGCCTCACTGCTTCTCAGAGTCCCTGGTTATTAGCAGCTGGGCCTCAGTGGTAGCAATTAGGAAAGGACACAAGAATTTTCACATATATTCAAGTGCCAATTGAGAATGTGGATCGACTCCATATAAATTAGAGATACAGAAGTTCATATGCTCTTTTTAAATCCTTTTAACATTTGTTATCAAAGGTCACCATCCAAATCAAGCCCTACCTATTCTGAATTTCAGCACAGTCACCATGCTTAAATCTGCTGTATTGACAAGCTCATGTTAGTCTCCCAATATGGGACTCTAAATTCCTCAAGGTCTGTCTCTTTCATCTTTGCATCTTCAGAGAAGGTTCTCAATTAATATCTATTAAAAGAAACTGTGGATGTATGAATGAATGGGTAAATGAATAAAGGATAATGTACTAAAGGAGAAAATAGTAGGCCCCAGAAATAAAGTGAATGCATAGCAAAGTGCTTGGCTATTTAACAAAGGGCTTAATTAGTCTTAGATTACTTAACTATTATTAGTAATATCTAAGTTCTGAATTTTGACATACCAAATAATTAAAACATGACATGAGATGTTAATAATCTGCAAGTTACAACTTTTGCTTAAATAAATCCGGTCTATTCTTCTAATGAAAAAGTCTTATAGCTTATGTTTTCACTAAGTAGTTCACAGTTTCTACACAAAGGCAGCAGGATGCCAAGCTGCAAATAAGAGAAATCACTGTGCATCATTGGAAAACTAGTGATAAATGAACTCTGACAGAATCACTTAGCACAAATAGTTCAGGGTACCTGTGTGGATGCATTTGCTGACTCATTTAAAAATAATACAACTTTACAAATCAGCTTTTTAATGTAATAAAAAATACTTCCAAATATTGTAGGGATTCCCTGAAATTGAATCAAGTATTTTTTAGATATGGCCATCTCAAGGCCTCTAAATTAAGGAGAGAGTACATGCCAAAAAATTAAACTTGGGGTTATGAACGAACCCTACAATTCTACAGATGTCTTCAACTATTTCAACCAGTGACCAGTTCAGTGTGCACAAGACACAAGAAACTGTACATTCTGGTGCCTTTTTTGGTGAGTTTGAGCCACTGGATCAGATCTGGTCAATGAGTTGGGAGAGGAAGTGAAGTGAGTCCCTCAGGGGTCAGGACATTTATTACTGGGATGAGGGCCTCCAGAGTGCCATGGAGAAAGGCAATATTTGAAATGGAAGAAATCCCAGCACCTTCCACAGTGAACATGTAGTCTGAGTGAGAAATAAATCCATATTATAAAGTCACTAAGACTTGAAGGTTATTTGCTATCACATAGTGTAGCTTATCCTTACTCACACGTTCAGGCACTTCCCTCCCTGTAATGCTAGCTCCTCTGTATTGCTCATTACATATGATTCTATCCTCACATTAATAACATTTTTAGAGTAGGGTGATCTTGTATTTGGAGTTAGTCTTCACTATATAAAGCTGTTGGAGAAACCATGACAAAGCCTTACATTTATGCACTGATATATCATAGTCTGGAAAGAAAGTTCCTAGAAACAAAGAGCCTATTTCTCAAAAATTTGTGGGTTTTTTGTGGTTGTTCATATTTGGACCCTCCTAAGAAAAGTATCAAGAAAGTTACTTATTAAAGAAAAATTAAGAAAAGTCTTTATTTGAAGCAGTTTGAACATATAAAGTAAATGTGAATACTTGCAAAATTGTTCCGGATATATTTTGGTTTCTTCTAACAAATTTAAGCAAAGGCCAATTGCTTCTGAGCCATTATCTGGAGTTTAGAGAATGCATGTATCCTACCATTTCCCTTTCAGACTGAAATATCCCACGGCATACAAAAACACTAGAATTGTGATCTATCTAACTGATTGGGGAATTTTTTTGGTCATTCAGGAACCCTCAGCATCTTAATAAATAGAGCCATAATCTACTGGTAGAATTAAATCCCCATGAACTATATGAAGTACCCTGGTACTCTCTAAATACGAATATCCCCTTTTGTGACAAAGTTCACTTTTAAGATAAGATTTTCTTATTTCTCAATAAAGACATTAATATCATTCATCAGTGTATCAAGAAATTTGACCAAATTTTAAGTCCAGAATAAGTAGTAAACTTTTTTCTTTTTTGTATCCCTTACCGGAGGGTTTCAGAGCAAGCACAGGTTGTCCTAAATGTGTTAATGTCATTACATATAATAATGCAGGAAAAATAAAAAAAATTTAATTTAAATCTATTACATGTTCCCAAAGCATGTAGGTTTCAAATTGGACATTTAGGGTCCAAATATAAATCTTAACTCTGCCATTTACTATCCATGTTTTTGGGCAAGTAGTAATCTTCTTAGTGTTTTTTCCCATTTTACAAACTGTGACTAATAACAGTAACACTTGGTTCATAGATTTGTGAAAACTGAATGTGATAATACATGAGAAGCATTACAAATAGAGCCTTGATCCAAATTAGCCAAATTAGCCTTAAAAATACATGCTACTATTGTTATTGCTCTAAAAGAAAAAACTAAATGAACTGTGTGCCTTTTCCTTTTTATCTAATGATTATAAGTTTATATTTTTTTATTTTTTAAAGATTTTATTGTAATTATACTATAGTTGCCCTAATTTTTCCCCCTTTACCCTTCTCCAGCACTTGAATTATTTTGGAAAAGGAATATAAAAAATGTGTGTTACTTTTCACACAAAAAGCTATAATTTCCTAAATATATAAGTCACTTGTTTCACATATGGCTTAAATTTCCTAAACAAAACTAGCATTTCTTCCTTAGATTGCTGAGTTAAAGAATATATTTTATGCATTTTAATTAACTATTAAACTGTAGGTTATTTAAAGGATAAGATATTAGTTGCAAAATCCAAAGGAAAACAGTAAAGTCATAATTTTTATAGGTTTCATGTAAAAATTAAAGTGTTTCAGCATTTATTCAGCAAGTTTTACTGTAAATTCAGTAAAAATGTACAATATTTTAATCAAGTTTCTGTTGCAACCTTCACAGCAGCAGTTTTCAACCACTGTGCCACGAGAATTTTTAAAATATGTGATACCTGACTGTTTGGTCAGGGGTACTGACCTCTTTTCCCTTAGACTGTCAAATAAAAAATGACAACAGCCAGTATAATAGCTGTCCATTGTGGATGAATCAAAATTATGTCTATTTCGCCAGATCAGCACAGTATGAAATATATTTCTCAGTATGCCACAGAATTTTAGTTTATGTGTGCCAGGAGAAGAAAGCCCCTGAAAACTCTGCTTTGTAGCTTTTCCATCCCCATGGCAATGGTGTAGTCCTGCCATCTAGTGAAATATCTACACCACTGCAGGGACATTTTTGAAAACTAATAAAAAGCCTCATTAAAGAACAAAATTACATTTTTGCACTCTTACATTTTAAATTTTGAAACTGTATCTCAGAGGAAAAGTAATGTTTTGATATTACAGGGGAAATTATTTAAATGTAGTATAAAATGACATATAAAGAATACATAAAAGGCCCAACTTTGGGCAAGTATAATGGTGCACAATTATCAACATAAAAACCATTCTATGAAAGAATAATAAAAATTTTGTAAAGAGAAATATTCCATAATAACTCACTAGCCACAATGTTTAATGCTGCATCAATTGGAAATCTTTTTGAATGTGTTCTTAAACTTAGACAAAACATAGCAATTGCCACAGTAACATTTTCAAAGCACAAGGGAACCAAAAAAAAGACGAAAATAATATAATATCTTTCTATATATACCCATATAAATACACACAATTATTTTTTTAGTATAATAGCAACAAGGAAGCCATTATTATTTGTTGTTTTATAGTTCTGATTTGCTCAAGGTTAAAATCTAGCCAAGCCTGACCCAATGGGTAGAATTTCTAATTTCAAGTACAGTGGTTTTGCTCTCACTCAATAGCGCCTCAGTAACTTAAGGCTTCTTCACAACACGATTGTCCGAACTAGATAAGCTGCTTTCATATGAAACAATGATCTAAAATGCAAAGAAATATCATAAATTATATAGTTTTGTGTATTTTTCACATATAAGCATAAAGAGGCAAGAAGGTAGGTAGATAGAAAGGTAGGTAGGTAGATCATTTGAAAGAAACACTATTAAATATTAGGGGCCAAAGACACTGATGAAAAAGAGCACATTGTCAGAAAGTAATTGAAGTAAACTCCAAAAGGCAAGCCCATCCCAATATTTGAGACCTGAAGCCTCCTAGACCCCTTGGGCTGCAGTCCACTGGTCATCTCTCCCCATCTCAAGTAATGAGGAAGCTTCATGCACATGCCTCTAAGACACCCAGTCCTCAAGTTCAAGCTAGGACCTGTGCCTCTTACACACCCCGCCTCCACCCTCATTAGCAGGCTCCCACATTTTGGAGCAAGAATTTGGATCTTCTGATACCTAGAATGTGTGAAAGCTTTGGATTTTGCCTTGACCCTCAAGCTCCTCACTTTGTGTAGAGGGGCAACTGTAAAAGGACAGTTGGGAGTCCACTAAAGAGTCTAATGGTGTGAGTGTGGTTTACAAAAGGACATATTTTATAACAGCTATGGGGTGAAGAGACAGTGTGCCATGATGGTGTCAGAGGGTATCCTCACGACCAGCATCTTTCTTAGCTTGTGCATCCCAGGGTTATGTTGTAGAACAGAGAATACTGAACTTTCCATGGAAGCAAAGAAGACAGGAATTAAGGGTAGCTATCATGAGGCAGTCCTGTCATGAGGGTCTTAAATGAAAACTTAGCATCTCTGACTGGGACATCAAATATGGAGATCAATTTTCCCTTCAAATATAAGGAGTCTATTATTCAGTCTGTTTTCATGTTGCACACAGGAACATGCCAGATATAGACGGAATTATTTTATCATGTGCAAGCATATGTATTTACTCACCATACTGTTCATTTTTGAAGATGATGAACCTGCTCTTTGCTTTCTTAGACTATTAACTTCTTCTGCATTTCCATCTTTTGTTTTCAAAATCATTCTGCTACTCCCTGCAGTTCCTTCTGATGAGGACCGCAGTCGTCTCTCTATAAATCTTCCTTCACGATATGGACTGAGGCTACTGGCAAGAACTATTAAAAAACAAATAAAAATTAATATAAATGTTTAAATGTGTTTTTATAAATGTTCCACTGAAAGCATATGGGAAACCCTTAATGTCATTCAAAAATTCTCTATCACTATAATTTTTTAATCAATAGTGCTAGTTTAGTATACTTAGTCATGTAATCACTTCAGAGCCCAAAATTTTTGGAATCATCCAAGGTTTCTCTGTACCTCACAGAAATCACATAAGCAAAATTCTGCACTTATTATCCTCAAATTGTATATAGAATCTGATCACTTTTTAAAATTACATTTATTGGGGTGACATTGGTTAATACAATTACATAGGTTTCAAGTGTACGGTTCTGATACATCATCTGCATGTAGCATTCTGTGCCCACCACCCAAAGTCAAATCTTCTTCTGATTTCAAGTATTTGCTCTTCTTTGTATCCACCACCCCTTCCCTCCCTTTTCTGTCTCTGAGTTTTTGTTTCTTCACTAGTTGCTTTCAGTATTATATCCCACATATGAGTTAAATCATATGAGTTTTGACTTTTTCTGTCTGACTTATTTCACTTAGCATGATACTGTGAAAATCCACACGTGTTGTCACAAAAGGCGATATTTTATCTCTTCTTATGCATGAGTAGAAATCCACTGTACGTATGTTCCACATCTTTTTTATCCAATCACGATCACTTCTTTTTAAAAATAATTTTTTATGTTCAAGTATAGCTGTCTCCATTTTCCCTCTACTACTTTTCCCTGCCCCGCACCTCTCCTCCCCCGCCTCAATCCTTCTCACCTTTGGCTTTGTCCATGGGTCCTTTATACATGTTCCTTGATGACCTTTCCCTTTCTTTTCCCTGTTATCCCTCTCCTCCCTCCCCTCTGGTCACTGTGAGTTTGTTTCTTAATTTCCAAGTCTCTGGTTATATTTTACTAGTTTGTTTTTTGCGTTGATCAGGTTCCACTTACAAGTGAGATCATATGGTATTTGTCTTTCAGCTCCTGGCATAATGCTCTCACTTAGCATAATGCTCTCCAGTTCCAAACATGCTGTTGCGAAGGGTAAGAGCTCTTTCTTTCTTTCTGCTGTGTAGTATTCTATTGTGTAAATGTGCCATTGGTTTTTGATCCTCTTATATAATGATGGGCATGTGGTTGCTTCCAGCACTTGGCTATTATGAATTGTGCTGCTATGAACATTGGGGTGCACAGGTTCTTTTGGATTGTTGTTTCAGGGTTTTTAGGGTATAATCCAGCAGAATTGCCAGGTCAAAAGGCAGTTCCAGTTTTAGTTTTCTGAGGAAATTTCATACTGTTTTCCACAGTGACTGCACCAGTCTGCATTCCCACCAACAGTGCACTAGGCTTCCCTTTTCTCTACAACCTCATCAGCACATGTTTTATTGATTTGTTTATGATGGCCATTCTGACCAGTGTGAGGTGGTATCTCATTGAGGTTTGAATTTGCATCTAGTGAATTTGCATCTAAGCATCCTTTCATATGTTTCTGGGCCCTTGTATCTCTTCATTGAAGAAGTGTCTGTTCAAATCCATTGCCCATTTTTTATTTAGATTGTTCATCTTCCTGGAGTGAAGTCATGGGAGTTCTTTACATATTTTTGAAATCAAACCCTTGTCCAGGGTATCACTAGCAAATATATTTTCCAATACAGTTGGCTCCATTTTCATTTTGTTCATGTTTTCCTTAGCCATGCAGAAGCTTTTTATTTTGATCAAGTCCCATTTGTTTATTTTTTCCTTATATCCCTTGCTCTAGGGGACATATAGGTGAAAATATTGCTGCATGGAATATCTGAGATTTTCCTGCCTATGTTCTCCTCTAGGACTTTTATGGCATCCTGACTTATATTTAAACATTTTATGCATCTTGAGTTTATTTTTGTGTATGGTGTAAGTTGGTGGTCAAGTTTCATTTTTCTGCATGTAGCTGTCCAGATCTCCCAACACCATCTGTTGAATAAGTTATTTTTATTCCATTTTATGCTTCTGCTCCTTTTGTCAATTATTAGTTGACCATAGAGGCTTTGTTTTATTTCTGGGCTCTCTATTCTACTCCATCGATCTATGTGTCTTTTCCTACGCCAGTATCAGACTGTTTTGATTACAGTGGCCTTGTAATATAGTTTGATATCAGGTATGGTGATCCCTCCTACTTTGTTCTTCTTTCTCAAAATTGCTGAGGCTATTCAGGGTCATTTATGGTTCCATATAAATTTTTTAAATGTTTGTTCTAGATCTTTGAAATATGCCTTTGGTATTTTAATAGGGATTGCATTGAATCTATAAATTGTTTTGGGCAGTATGGACATTTTGATGATGTTAATTCTTTCAATCCATGAACATGGTATATGCTTCAATTTATTTGGGTCTTCCTTAATTTCCTTCTTCAGAGTTGTGTAGTTTTCTGAGTACAGCTCTTACTACCTCCCTCATTAATATCCTTGACTCAACTTCATCAATGCTAGCCTAGACTACTGCAATACACCCAATAATCTCCTGTCTGTGCCTACACCCACCTGTTTTCCCCCACTAACACAGAATCTACTTTTGACACAGTATCCAGAATTGTACACTTAAAATATAAGTGAGATGGATCACAACCACTCCGCTAGTCATAAAGCTGATGTTTTCCCAATGGTCAATCAGGTTCCTCATAACATGATCCTACTCTCCATCTTACAATGGGGGCCTACCCATCATTTATCTGTAACACCTCTAATTTTATCTTCTGCTGTTGCTGCTGCTCCTTCTCACCCTTTCCTATGCTTATGCCACCCTGGACTGCTTGTCCCCCCTAGAACATTTCAGGCATGCTCCAACTAATAGCCTTTGTAATGATAAACATCTCTCATATATTTATATATCTTACTCTCTAATCACCTTCAAGTTTTTGTCAATATGTTACCTTAAATAATACCCTGCTCATACTTAAAAATGCAAATTACAATGAACTATGAAAATTAAAATTAAAAAAGCTATTTCATTTACAGTAGCATCAAAAATAATAAAATGCCTAGTAATAAATATATTCAGGTATAAGATGTCTACACTGAAAAGATGTCTACATTGATGAAAGGAATTGAAAAGAAAACACAAATTAACAGATAGTCCATGTTTATGAACTGGAAGAATTAATATTGTTAAAATATCCATACTCTCCAAAGTGATTTACAGAATCAATGCAATCCTTATCACTATTACAAGGGCATTTTTCACAGAAATAAAAAAAAAAACTCTGAACTTTGTACAGAACCACAGAAGACCCCAAATGGCCAAAGTGATCTTGACAAAGATGGACAAAGCTAGAGGGATCACACTCCCTGATTTAAAACTGTGTTACAAATCCACAGAAATCAAAACAGTATGGTATTGACAAAACAGATACATACATTGACAAAACAGAATAGAGATCTCAGAAATAGACCCATACATATGTGGGTGATTAATTTTTGACAAAGAAGCCAAGAATGTACAATGGGGAAAGAATAGCTGCTTCAATAAATGGTATTGGGAAAACTAGATAGCAACTTGCAAAATTATGAACCTTGACCCCTATGTTACACCACAAACAAAAATCAACTCAAAATGGATCAAAGAGTTAAATGTAAGAGCTTAAACTATAACACTTTTAGAATAAAACATAGACAGTAAGATCTTTGACACAGGTATTGGCAATGACATTTTTGGATTTGACACCAAAAGCAAAGGAAACAAAAGCAAAAATAAGTGGGACTACTTCGAACTAAAAGACTTCTACTCAGCAAAACAAAGAATCAATAAAATTAAAAGGCATCCTATGAAATAGGAGAAAATATTGCAACCTATAAGCAGTTAATATCCAAAATATACAAGGAACTCAACCAACTCAATAGCAAAACAAAAGCAAAAACAAGACAATAACAACCCCCACATACAAATATAAAACCTAACAGACATTTTCTGAAGAAGACTTACAAATGGCCAACAGGTATATTAAATGGTATTCAATATCACTAATCATCAGGGAAACTCAAATCAAAATCATGATGTGATATTATCTCACACCTATTAGATGGCTATTATCAAAAAGTCAAAAGATAAGTTTATCAAAAATGTGGAAAAAATGGAACACACTGTTGGTGGGAATGAAAACTGGTAAAGCCACTGTGATAAAGGGTATGGGGTTTCTTCAAGAAATTAAAAATAGGACTACCATATGATCCAGGAATTCCATATTTGGGTTTGTGCAAAGGAAATAAAATCATTAACTCAAAGAGTTACATTGCCATGCTTATAAAACATTCTGCACAATAGCCAAGGTAAGGAAACTACCTAAATGTCCATGGATGAATGAATGAATAAAGAAGATATGGTATTATACACAATGGAATATTACTCAACCTTAAAAAAAGGAAGGAAATCTATCATATGTGTCAACATGGATGAACCTAGAGAACATTATGCTAAGTGAAATAAGTCAGAGAGAGAAAGAAAAGTACTGGATGGTATTGTTTATATGTGGAATCTAAAATAAATTAAATAGAGCAAAAATGTTGAACTCTCGAGTGGCTGCCACAGGCTAGGAGGTAGAGAGAAAAGGATAGATTAGTAAAAGGGTACAAACTTTTAGTTATAAAATGAATAAGGTCTAAGATCTAATGTATACCAAGGTGACTGTACTTGATAACATTGTATCACATAATTGAAATTTGCTAAGAGAGTATAACTTACATATTCTCAAACAGAAAAAAAAAAGATGAATATGTGAGGTAGTAGATATGTTAGCTAAATGGTAGAGAATCCTTTCACAATGTATACATATACATATATTAAATCACTATAGAATTGACATATTTCACACTCAATAAAGCTGGAAATAAATACAAAATTGCACTCCCATTTTCTACTCTTTTATTTTGGTTTAAACTTATCCTCAGCTGTTACCACCATATCTCATTTATTTATTTGTACATTAATTGTCTGAGTATCCCCAGTAAAAGTAAGCTTCAGGAATGTAGCAATGTATGCTTATTTTGTTAACTGCTTTATCTCTGTGCTTAAACAGTGCCAAAACAAACATTTGTTGAATCGATGACTGCATGAGAAAGTGTGTGACTGAATAAATCAACTGTTCTACATAGACTTGTCTCCTGACTTAAAGATTTTTGGCCAGACCCTAGCAGGAAAACAGTACTTTTTTTAAAGTAACTTTTAAGTCAATGAATAAAAATTAAACTACCAGAGATATCAACATTACATTATTAATTCTGATTTGATTGTAGACCTAATATACCCAGATATGTATTAAATAGTAGCGTGAATACATTTCATAATAAATACAGAATAAATATAGTATTATGGAGTTTAGTGTGTATAGCAATTCTCTATTACCAAAAATATACTTAAACTGGTTTTAAAATGCTAAGCTTCCAAATTACAAAATCCTTACGAATAGTAGGCGAACGTGCCCACAATTTAAGGATAGTGCATTATCACATTTTCCTTGTTGACATTATCAACTTATTTGTCTATGACTACATAGCTGATGTCCAAATACAGGCAACATGTTGACAAATTCAGCGAAATTACTTTAATATGATAAATAGTTTGCTATTAGGATCTCAGTCAACAGATTAACAGCAAGGTCATTGTTGGCCACTCTCTAGTTTCCACAGAAATAAACATATACAGTATTCAATCTGATACTGATACAAGCCATCATTTCTAAATCAGAATCAGAGATAATCATGATAATTAT
The DNA here is from genome assembly GCA_004027475.1 of Anoura caudifer. Taxonomy (NCBI): domain Eukaryota; kingdom Metazoa; phylum Chordata; class Mammalia; order Chiroptera; family Phyllostomidae; genus Anoura; species Anoura caudifer. The sequence continues at coordinate 159,708 of PVKU01001717.1, read as the reverse complement.
AATTCTGCCCATTTTTGTGCTACTCCTTCAAAAATCTGCCTAGAAGCCAATCTGAGATCCACCATTTCTTAACAAAGTGATCTTATAGTTATTTAACTTCATCCTAAACCTTAGTTATTAATAACTGCCACACAAAATTTTGGTTAAAATTAAATGAAACAATTCATGCAAGCTCCTTAATACATTTTTGACACATATTAAATTTACAAAGAGGGTGTCCATTGTTAATATATTTATCATAATCATTCCTATAATTATATCATTAAGGAATTAAGCAGGTATAACTAGAGCCAAAAGTACTAAACAAAAGTACTCAAGCAAAGCTACTAAGATTAAAAAAATTAAAAAGTGGGCAGATATATAAAAGTGAATTGGATCAAATATGAAAAATATTAAGCTATACAATTATATCACTAAATAATTAATTCATGCATTTAAAAGTTTAAAACTGCCATAATCATACAGGGACTAGTTTAGATAAATCATATAATGTTATTATTCCTGACACTGTAATATAAAATTTGACTTATAAATATTATTTTACATTTTAGTGTTATTCTTAATGTTTTGGGAAGAGCCAGGGTCATAATGTGTATTACAGCTTAGCCATTAAGAGTCTGAGTTTTGGCCCTGGCTGGTGTGGCTCAATGGATTGAGCACAGGCCTGCGAATCAAAGTGTTGCTGGTTTGATTCCCAGTCAGAGCACATAGCTGGGTTGTGGGCCAAGGTCCCTAGTAGTGGACACATGAGAGGCAACCACACATTCATGTTTCTCTCCCTATCTTTCTCCCTCCCTTTCCCCCAAAATAAATAAATAAAGTCTTTATTTAAAAAAAAAGAGCCTGAGCTTTGGATTGAGGTCATTTTAATTTGCTGTGCCACTTACCAGCTGTATGATCCCTTGGTCTCAGTTTTCACATCTGTTAGCTGTGAAATATACTAATGCCTTCCTCATAGGGTTTTTATCCTAAACAATACATATACTGCTTTGTAGCCCTGGACACATTACACAAACTATCTGTGCTCCAATTGTCTTGCCTGTACAACGGGTTAAAATAATAGGAGTGATTTCAATCATTAGAGGGTGCAACAAATTAACGTATCTATACACAGAACAGTGAGTGGAACATAAAAATCATTCAATGTTGGGAGAACTAGTAGTAATAGTAATAGTAGTAATAGTGGAATATATTGGTATATACTGGTATATATTTTTTTCACTAAAAAATACCAATACTCACTCCACCATAAACTCTAAATAAGATAGTTCTTGCTTAGATAAAGCCATGTTGAAAATAAAATTAGTTTCCTTTCACTTTCTTCTGAAGGTCAGATTCTGGATAGCATAACTAAGAAAAATGAGAAATATTGATGAATTAAATTTTCAGCATAATACAACTGAAGCAAGTTTAAGATCAAGTAGTAAAAAGATTTAAAACTATAACTAGGAAAGAATATTAGACAGTAAAAATAAGAAAAATGTGGTTTCAATTAATGGGATGAAGAAAATTAAATAAGCATAATAAAAATTACACTTTATATTTATTAAACAAAGAAAATCAGCCTACCTTTGGCAGGATTTGCATCATATCCACATGTTTTGTTAAAAATATGATGATCACCAGAAGAAGGTATTATTCTGGAATCTGATACAGGATGGATCCCTTTAACACATTCAGCTATTGCTTTATGTTGCTCATAAAATCCGAGTTTCCTCGGGGAGCTTGTCACCAACATTGTATCACCGTTCTGTAAGACCACATGCTCTTCTCCTTGAGCATCTGCTGATAGGTGAGTCTCTGAGTCACTCCCATTGGTAACAGGGAGTTCAGTGACTTGCAATAACACTTCCTTCTGATTAGCAGCAGAGGTTTCTGGTAAGGAATTACATTCAGTGCTACAATGACCTACTAACCTATATTTCCCAGGAGATATAATTGTACAGGAAACAGTTCCCATAGGGTCTACTGTTGCCTTTGTAACAGCAGCAGGACTGGGAGAGACGTGAGAGGTAGAATCATTGTGGCCAAAGTTGTCACAGTGGGATGCCATGCTTCCACTTTTAGAAAATGCGTCTGCCTCCGACACAGAATCTTCAGTCAAGGCTAAAAACTCTGAAGGTGTCTGAGCTGTGGTAAGATCAGCAGAAAGCAAGGGAGATTGTAAAGAGCTTCCTGCCTGTTCTGTTACATCCACAGAACAAGATGGAGAAGCTCTTACTAATTCAGGTTCTCTCTCTTGGTACTGTGTAGTTTCCAATGAGAATTCAGACTGTTGATCTGATAAAATGGACTGGCTCTGTGGAACTGGTTTAGAAAATTTATAGTGAGATGAAAAAGACTTAGTAAGCAGCTTTTTTGTTGACTGCTTAACAGAACGACGAGTTTGTTCTTCCGTGAATCCAGAATCATCCCCCTCGCTTTTGCCGGAACTTAGGCAATTTATAAAGACATTCTTATTAGTTGAGTGTTCCTTTTCCCTTTCAAAATCCTCTGTCAAAGATCTTGTTATCTTCTTATTTCGTGAACTACTAAAACCAACAGAATGTCTTCCTCTGATTTTAATATGTTCTTCCAAACTCAGTTTTTGCACACTGCTGTGACCAGGTTGAGCACCATTTGAAATACTAAGGTTGTGGTTGGTAGGTTCTTGCTTAGGTTCACTCCCCTTCTTATGGTGGAAGCTAATGGAAGGAGTACGGAATATGCTCCTGCGTTTACCTGTACTACCTGAGCTTGAGTTAGTGCTGGACGGAGAGGAACTGTGGACACCAGCTGCGTTACTGGAAGAGGGTGAAGAAGGAAGAGAATCATGTCTTCTGCTAATACTTCTTCTGAATATTGGCAACCGGGAGACCAGGGTAGATCGTCTTGATCCAGAGTCCCCCATTGGGACCCCAAAGCTTGCACTGTGATAGCCAACTTAGCAGCCTGGGAAAAGTTAAGAGAAAAAGAACAAGTCAATAGAATTCAATTGTAAGTAAGACATTTTAAAATAAACCATTGGTCTTCAACAAAAAGAATACAATTAGGTTTACATTAAAACAATAAATAATAAAATTGTAATATTTAAGGATATCTTAAAAATTTACAAGTAGCAAAATCATCCACTATTTTGCATAGCAATTGGATAATGGTACAAAAATTTCAAGGTCATCCATAATATTTAAAGTCTATTCAATAAAGGGCAGGGGTAGGGAAACACGATATCATTATTCAAGACCCAGTCTTACCATTCACACTCACTCTATAATTCAGTACATTGTATAATCCTAACTTTTTATGTCCATTTGTTTAGATATAGTAGACATGTGATAGCCATGGGTGTTGCCCTCTGGGTAAACATCCCACCACTGCCTTTGATAGACCATGGATTCAACAAGTGATCCACCTGAGCTTAACAGAATCACACAGCAACCCAAGGAGTGACTGACAGTAGAAGCTCCACTTATGGAATGAACAACTAGGATGTATTCTTCCCCTTGGAGTTTTACCAGGCCTTTGGAGATGGTAAGGCCAATGTCGGAGACAACTAAACCACAAAGGATATAACTTAGAGTTATAAGCAAGACAAAATTATAAAGAAACCACAACTATGAGTTGAAGGCCTAATTGAAAGCTACTTCAACTGGTAATGTTGAGATAAATAAGAAAACAGACTGAGAGGAGCAGAAGCATGGAAAATTTCTGAACCATGTTAGTATCAGAGAAAGAAGAAGGAAGAGGAGAACAGAGTTCATCAATTCTGATCTACTAAGTACTGTTACACAGCTTATCTCTTTTAATGCTTCTGACTGTAGAAGTAGATAATACTACCACAGACATTTTACAGCAGAAAGGTAACTTGCCTAATGTCACTCAGCTAATAAGTGGTAAAGCAGGAATAAGAAGCCTTATCTAACCACAAGGTCAGCTCATGACAGCATGGTGCATACAGCTTTCACAGCAATAGAGGGCCCAGACCTCATGCTGCTCAAGGCCCAGATATGCTTCCACTTCCCCTGAAGTTGTATGGGCAATGGTACTATTCTGGTGACTTCCATTTTTCACTGGTTTTCATAATATGTCATGATTTGGTTCCTGTTTTGTTTTGCTTTGTTTCTAAATTTTACTTAACTCCTTAACTAGTATAACACACACCCCCTCTTTGTCAACTTGACTGAGGCTCTGTTTCATGTTTTTTTTTTCTTAATTTTGTTGTATCCTGAGAATATTCTTTCATTGCTTTTAGTGACAGAGGAAGGCCCAGAGAGCATAGATTGTTTGCTTCCTGTATGCATCCAAAATGGGGATCGCATGCACCTGGACCAGGGATCAAACCTACAACCCAGGCACGTGCCCTGACCGGGAATCAAACCCACAGCCTTTTGGCTACAGGACAACACTCCATCCAACTGAGCCACACCAGAAAAGTCTGTTTCATTTTGTTGTTTCTGCAACTAAAACCAAACAATAACAAATACAACATAAAATGATAAGCCCTCCATTTTATCATCCTTACTGATATATTTTTAGTTTGAGCAATTAAAATACTTCCATGTCCTTAAAGAAGTATGTGATGAAAATGGAAAATATGTGTTCTTTCAGATATGCATATATACATATATTTACTATTTTGTTCCAAATTATATAAAATCCAACAGTTTTGCATTATATGATTTGTAGACTGATTTTGAATTGCACTCACTGAATTTGAATTTAAATCAAAGTATGTATGAACCACTCCCAATCTATTTAAGCATTCTTATAAGGCTTTGGTTGAAGACCTTAAAATATAAAAAAAGACATTTTAGCTCTTGACATTTTACAGAAATTAAAAATATTTCATTTTCTTCCCAGCTTAAGTTTCCAAAGTGGATACAGAATACAAATTTTTCATGATCTCACTCATAATAATGCTTTAATGAGCATCATTCTCAGCGGTGATTTTTCATTTATATGCGAGATTTGTTCCCATACAATGTCCAGTGAAGATTTTGTTCTAATTACAGCATTATCAACCTTAATGATATGCAGCTGTGGTGAACCTATGGCCTTCAATGCACTAATGTCAAGATATTTATCATTTTTATTGAGACTGCTTCAGAATTTATGTATATTGAAATATTTCTGAGCCTCTTTTTATTATTTTTGCATTTGTATCAGCATTTAAAAACAAAAGAGTGGCTCAAGTTCCATATATTTTTAGCAAGTATTCAAAGAATTTAATTCAAAAATTCAGAAAAAATTATTATAATAATTACTCCTCTTTCCAAGTACTTAATGAAAATGACAAGGCTTCCACTGGGACAAATAAACCATTTAGGCTACTAATATATTTTCATAATTTCTTTAAGTAGTATATCACAGAGATACTAAGAAATATTTGCACATTGAATTTATGACATGGAGTTAATATAAAATATATTAGAGACACAAATCCTTTAGATGTCACTTTGTTTACTGATAATTTTTAAATGAAGTTCTTTATTTCCTACTGAGAACTTTCCAGCTAAACAAGACACAAATAAAAATATCTATAGTTTGGAATTATCCACATTTTCTTAGATAGACTCTGTAAGGCCTATATGCTATCTATTCAATACATGTCCAGATTCACTCTTCCTCTCCTTACATTTCATTCTCTAATCACATTGATAATACTTTCCATTTTCTGTCCACTGTCACCTGCTGAGCATCTGCAGATGTGGGTCCAACTGCCTGAGATGCCTTTCCTGGAACTCTGGTGTCAATACTCCTATTTCTGTAACATCATCCCTTCTGGGATGCCATCCCTGCCCCGCCCTTCCCACCCTTCCCACCCTCCTCCATTTTAGATATAATACTCCTTTATGAACCCTCGAGTATTATTTTATATAGCAAACATTTGGCTATTTATCTGACTTTACTATTTTTCTTTAAGATGTTATTTATTTATTTTTAGAGAGAGAAGGGAGGGAGAAAGAGGGAGAGAAACATCAATGTGTGGTTGCCTCTCATACACCCCCTACTGAGGACCTGTGCGCAACCCAGACTGGGAGTCAAACTGGTGACCCCTGGTTCACAGGCCTGCACTCAATCCACTCAGCTACACCAGCCAGGGCTGACATTACTATTTTTCCATAAGTTCCTTAGTAGCAAAGCCCACCTTTGCTTTGCATTAAGTGCCCAATGCCTAATATAATAGAAAATTGATACACACAGAATAAGTGGATGTCCAAATGTGAGGTTTTAACTTGAACACATCAGTATTTCAAACATAAACAAATATGTTTTCTGTCTCATTACCATAAATAAATGCTAGAATTCAAGGTTAATTGTGCTGAATTACAACTTTTAGAGATTCACAAAGCATTTCAAACTGTATCATTATTCAGTAATCTAATATTAGCTAACATATGAAAATACAATGCTGTATAAGTTTAATAGAATAGTATATCATCACATCAACTTTAATTATTAACGAAAGACAAATAGAACATTACACCATGTTAATTTTATTTTTATTATATTTAGAACAATTACCTTTAATTCCTTTTACCAACCTTGAATTACCAACCTTGAATATATTTTCATATACTTTTATAAATTTCCATATCAGATAAAATAAACACATTTTCTCAGTCCTCCTCTACTATTTCTTGGTTCAGAACTCATAGTCACTTCAAACATAACATGTCCTAAAAATATACGAGCTGGACTAGACCTTCCCATTGTCCAGGGACCTTTACAAAACTATAAACATTATATTCTTTGGAAATGCACATTCATTATATAAAAAGAGGGTCTTCTAATTATATCTTTTAAGCTGTATAAGTAAGCAGAAAATACCAACTTGCAGACAATATCACTACACAGATGCATACTGACCCTATAGAAGTGTTGTGAAACTCAGTGTGACCTCAACTGAAGGATCAGCATGCTTTGTTCTTTAGCACCAGAGCTCACAAAAACTCCCAGACTATTTTCTTCAGTGATCTCTTAGCAAACACTATCACTACCCTTTATAGAATGCAGCATCCTATGATGGATCTATCCTGAATAAAATGACACTGGAATTTGTTTGGCATGGTTAAGGATGATATGGATTCCAGCTGAAGGGGTGACATAAATTGTTAATATGTTACCTATTTAAAATTAAAGTAAGCATAAAATACATTAAAGGAATAAGAAACCCTGCAAAAAGGAAAAGACTTCCATGATTCCAAAGGCATAAAACAACCCTGCAGGAATTCAGAGCTATCATCTTGGAAACTTATTACCATACATACAAACAGGGATGTCTTTCTATGGAGGTAAAAGAAGAAAAAAAAAAAACACTTTCTCTTTTCCTTTCCCATCATTTTTCAAGTATTTCCCTAGAATTTTAACAACCCTCATATGTTTTTTCACCATGAGCCAAAGGTGATAGTCACCCTATGTCCACATATGAAATAGTTCTAAGTATCCTTTGTTTGTCTTTCTCCCAAAACTGATGGTATCTGGGGGAGGGGGAAAAGCAAAACTAAATAAAAAAATATCTCTGACACACACTTGCAATTAGCAAAACCTAAAATTGGTTTCAAATCTGAGCTCTGCCATGTACTAGTGGCATAAACTAGAATATAGGTAACAATTATTTTAGAGTGATTTCTTTTAAGGATGAGAAGGTGCAACACAGAGAGAAATTTAACACTCTACCTGGTATAGGGTATGTTTTCAGTTTCTTCCTTTCCTATGAAATACATTAAAACAACCGGTGCCTGGTGGTGCAGCACACACACAGAGTACTTATGAAAATGAGCTACTTTTCAAAATCTGTCCCAAGCCCTGTATCTTTAAAACCACCTAAAATATTAGGGGGAGATACCTAAATTGAGATCAGTATGCTAAAACCTTATGTGAACCTCCCCAAAGTATACATTTTTGTTGCAATTTAAAAACAATGATCAGTATTTGAAATGTTTCTGAGAAATGTTGTGTGAGATAAATCTTGTCCCAATTTCACTCTTTCTCAGAAGATTTCAGAAAATAACCCAGTAAAGCCTAAAGGATCATACTGAAAAGAAAATCTATCATACATGATAAAATGGAAGAAAGAAAATTCACAGAAGCCAAATATCAGGGTAACAATTTTTCAACATTAAGAAAGTGATGGCAGAAAATAAATCATACACAAATATATCAAAGGGTATTGATCAATGTTTACCAAAATTAAATAGGATCATTGCTTGAGGAAATTTCCAAAACAATATTATCTAATTATACAATTTAGTTATAAATTTAAATGAGGCTCACACCTGTTAGGTGATTAGCGTTCAGCTGGAGAGCCTTCCATACTCTTTATACTACAAAGGCCACACAAATTTCACTTCAATATCCTTACACTTTATGGTGTAATTTATCCTTAAATGTATATCCCAAATGTTTTGTTTTCTCTTAAATGAACAGGGAACTACCAAAAGCACTTTAATAGATAAATCCCCTGCACAGCATGACAAAGGGCCCCTTCAGTCATCAGGGTCTGTGAGGAAAATACAAGACACACTGAAAGGGTGACTAATGCTGATCATGTGGGCGGCTGCTCACAGGGACACAATGAGATTGTCAGTCTAAGGTAGAAAGAGTCAAATCATAGAATTGATTGGATGTGTTTAATTAACAATTTGTTAAATTTGCATAGAATTTAGCCACATTGAGTACAGTCATTTTTTTAAATAAGCAAACAATTATAATAACTGAGTCCATCAGAAATATCTACCTTTATGTGACTACCAAAAATGATTTGCCCCTAAAGATGGTATGTAAGCAGAGAGAGATTGCCCCTGAATAAATCTGTATACACTAATCCCAGAGAGAGAGAGAGAGAGAGAGAGAGACACCCACACCAAGTTAGCATGATAATGGGAACTGTTACCATAGGAAAGGAGAATACATTTCAAAGAGATTATTCTAGCAGAATTCAGTGAAGAGATGAGTTCCTTGTCTGAATTAATAAAAGGACATGGGATAGGTTGTGATGCATATTTAAAAGCCATATAATCCTGAGACCCAGGAGTCTGATCTTAGTACTTTGGTGACCAGAGGTGACAACAGAGAAAGAAGATAAAGAGAGAAAGAATGCATTTTGGCTGGAGATTAGACAGAAATTAGTAGGGACAGAAGGAAGAAATCTAAAGCCATATCTACACATGACCAAGCTTAGTTAAATACAACAGTACACTTATACTTAAAGGACATTATATATTCTGGAATTTATACAAAATGAATGCATAACTGTTAAGAATTCAGATCCTCAGTCAAGACTCTAGATTTGAATTCATCTCTACACATAAGAGTTGAGTGGCTTAAAAAGTTACTTAAACTGAATCTGAATCTGAAGATAATAGTTGGACTGCCTTAAATAATTTTTATGAGGATCAAGTAAGTAAATGCAAAAAGGTACTTAGAACAGGGTCTAGCACATGATAAGTGCTTAATAACTATAACTTATATTGGAGGAAAATTAACCATACTTGTGCTGTTTCACAGCAAATATATGTTAATTTAGCTTATAACTTCTCCAGCCTCTCACAGCTGGAAGTTCAAATTATGTCTGCTGGTAGACTTATACTGTCATTTACCAGTCAGTCCTGAACAGCACAGAAATGCTATTAGAGCAGCAGTACCTATTTATGTCAGCAGGGCTTGGAATTAGTGCACCTATCAATCTAGTCTATCTATGTATACTGATTAAATAGTGATGTAGGCAATAAACACTTTTTAAATTGTCTCTTACAAATAATTTTATTCAACTATGGCTTTCTTATGACCAAAAAATATTATTGACCATGTTGATCTCCTTCCTGATTACAAGTTCAGTTCAACTTTTCATTAAGTAAATATTGAGTTTGATTATTCAAACTTAGTTTTTAATTTAGAACAAAATAATCCAGACTTCAAGGAATAAGTGAAAATATTATAAATATTCAAAGACTGTATCTTGGATACTGAATGGGATTCCCAAAAGAGGACTTCGATAAATTTCTTGAGCAATGCCAACATCAATAGAACAACTATACCACTTTAAAGAGGGATAGAACACATCTAAAAGTATGTATGTTTGTTAATAAAAAATTGTATTATTTTTATACTATTACCTTACAATGGAGTGTTTGGTTTTTTAATACTATTTTGGGGGGAAAATTTCCTCATAGCTTCCTAGGTTAGGTTTCCTAGAGCAGAGCCTGAGCAAAGGATGCCTGTTTTAGCAATTTATAACAGAATTACTCCCAGGAGAAGGTGATGAAAAGTGTGATAGGATAGGGGGAAATGCTAACCAAAGATGTGGTCCCAGATGGAGAGCAGCCACATACTGACCCACGGGAACTGGGGCAGCAATTGGTATCTCGAGAGAGTGGCTGGTCCTTGAATCCCCATGCCAGTCAACCATTTGTAGACTTCTCTAAAGAGTGGGAAAAAATATTTGAAAAATATAAAACAGGCAAAGGATTGATATCTGGAAAACACAAAGAATTTGTATAAATCAATAAGAAAAAGGCAACCCAAAAGGAAAAACAAATGAGTAAAGAATATGAACAAGCATTATATAAGTGCATAGGAAAACTACATAAGGCTGTACATTTCAAACTGTGAACAATGATTATGCTTGATGAGTGCTTTGTATTTGGGGTTGTCATCAATGGGGACACTAGTGCTATACGTATGTGCTAGGAGTAATATGAAATCTCAACAATGATAATAAAGTCATAAATTACTTTCATAATTAAAATTTTTAAAAATTTAAATTAAGGTAGTATAAAAATATATGGCCTATCAAAATTACATAATGTTGGAGGATATAGGCATGTAAATGGGTTAAAAGTAATTTGAAGGGTGCACAAAAATTTAAAACATTTGTTGCCTCTGGAAAAAAGAATGAGCAACTGGGAAAATGTTATTTCTAAAAATAGTTTGACCTACAGTGACAAATACAAATATCAATTTGAGTGTTTTAAAAATCTCTTAAATATTTTATATTCTAACACAATTTATTTAAATAAATACAACCTATGAAATGTTAAAAATCGTTAAAACATTACACCTGCCAGAATGGCTACCATCAATAAATCAACAAACACTAAGTGTCGGTGGGGATGTGGAGAAAGGGGAACCCTACTGCACTATTGGTTAGAATGAAGACTGGTGCAGCCAGCCACTTTGGAAAACAGTATGAAATTTCTTCAAAAAGTTAAAAATGGAACTGTCCTTGGAAAGAAGTATTCCAAGTCATGAAAGGCAAGGACCTACATCCAGGATTGCTCTATCCAGCAAAGCTTTCATTTAGAATGGAAGGGTAGATCAAGTGCTTCCCAGATAAGGTCAAGTTAAAGGAGTTGATCATCACCAAGCCCTTATTATATGAAATGTTAAAGGGACAAATCTAAGAAAAAGAACATTAAAAATATGAACAGTAAAATGACAACAAACTCAGTTATTAACAACCACACCTAAAACAAAAACAAACTAAGCAAACAAGTAAAACAGGAACAGAATCACAGAAATGGAGATCACATGGAGGGTTATCAGCAGGGGAGTGGGATGGGGAGACAGGGAGAAAAGGAACAGAGAATAAGTAGCATAGATGGTAGGTAGAAAGTAGACAGGGGGAGGTTAAGAATAGTACAGGAAATGTAGAAGCCAAAGAACTTATATGTATGACTCATGGACATGAACTAAAGGGGAGAATGCAGGTGGGAGGGGGTGTGCAGGGAGAAGGGAAATAAAGGGGGGGGAATGGGACACTGTAATAGCATAATCAATAAAATATATTTTAAAAATAAGATACTGCTTCACACCAGTCAGAATGGCCATCATAAACAAAGCAACAAACAAGTGTTGGAGAGGATGTAGAGAAAAGGGAACCCTAGTGCACTGTTGGCAGGATTGCAGACTGGTACAACCATTATGGAAAACAGTATGGAATTTTCTCAGAAAACTAAAAATGAATCAGCCTTTTGACCCAGCAAATCCACTGCTAGGATTATATCCTAAGAACCCTGAAACACCAATCCAAAAGAACCTACGTACACCAATGTTCATAGCAGCACAATTTACAATAGCCAAGTGCTGGAAGCAACCTAAGTGCCCACTAGTAAATGGGTGGATCAAAAAACTGTGGTACATTCACACAATGGAATTCTATGCAGCAGAAAGAAAGAAGGCGCTCCTACCCTTTGCGACAGCATGGATGGAACTGGAGAGCATTATGCTAAGTGAAATAAGCCAGGTGGTGAAAGACAAATAGCATATGATCTCACTTTTAACAGGGACCTAAACAACAAAACAAACAAGCAAGCAAAATATAACCAAAGACTGAAATAGACAACAGGCTGACAGTGACCTGAGGGGAGAGGGGAGAGAATTTAAGGAGAATTTCAGGGGAAAGGGGAAGGGTTTATCGGAACAAGTATGAAGGACACATGGACAAAAACTAGGGGGACAGAAATGGGAGGGAGGTGGGAAAGGTTGGGTGGGTAGGCTGGGATGGGAGTAAAAGACAGAAAACTGTACTTGAACAACAATTAAAATAATTTTTTTTAAATGAAGCTACAGGAAGAAAGGAAAAAAAATGGAACTGCCTTTTGACACAACAGTTCCACTGCTGGGAATATACTGTAAGAATCCCAAAACACCAATCAGAAATCATATATGCATCCCAATGTTCAAACAGCATTATTTACAGTTGCCAAGATGTGGAAGCAGCCCAAGTGTCCATCAGTAGCTAAGTGAATAAAAAAGCTGTGGCAAGTTTACACAATGGAATACTTCACTGCTGTAAAAAAAAAAAAAAAGAAGAAGAAGAAGAAACTCTTACCCTTTGGGACAGCATAGATGGACCAGGAAAACATTATGCTAAGTGAAATAAGCCAGTCAGAGAAAGACAAAAACCATATGATCTCACTTAAATGTAGAATCTAATGAATAAAATAAACTGATGAACAAAATAGAAACAGAGGCATGGATACATGGAGCAGACTGACAGATCTCGGAGGGGAGAAGAATAGAGGGGAATGGATACAAGAAGGTGAAGCGATTAGCCAAAGAACACATATGCACAACCCACAGACACAGACAGGAGTGTGGTGAAGGCCAGGGTAGGGGGAGTGGGGCTGGGCTGAGGGGGGCAAAGGTCAGGAGTAGTGAATGGGAGACATCTGTAATAGTGTCAACAATGAAAGTAAAAGAATCCTTACAATAACATAAAGACTTTTTCATGAACCTAAATTTTTAATACCAAAAATTCGTATTTCATGTGTCAGTTCAAACTGCATCTTTTTAATGAAACAACATTTACATTTCTAATAGCTGGAGTGCTATTCAGTTTAATAATTAAAAGCTATTTCCTCCTTCTTAAAAAATCTTCCATTATTTCTTTAGTACATAATTCATCTCTACATATTGCCAATGATAAGTCAGACACAAATGATTCATTTCTGGTTTTTTACAATCCCTTAAAGATTGTGCGATCTCCACAATACAAACACTAATTCACCACAGATTACTTTACACAGGTGGCTAATGAATTTAAGTTATATGATGCCTTGGAAGCATGTAGCACTATGACTTAGTCATTAGTAACATGCTGATGCCCTTATACCATTCTTTTCAATGCTAGTAAACTAGGCAGGTTGGTTTCATATTTTCTCTATCCAAAATGAATACTTCCTTTAGAAGTTTATAATAGCTTATTTGTTTAGTAAATATTAAAATAGCTGGATCTGCCTTACATTTCATTTTCTTCACTAAAAAAATATATATATAAAAAAAAAAAAAAAAAAACCTTTGTAACAAATAACCTGCAGTTGCATTTACCTATCAGCAGAGGGTGGAAGAGATCTTCCCTAAAGTCAATATTTTTTAAATTTCAGAACCAGTTTAAGTTATTGAGCAGTTAATTATGAGAAATATCAAAAAGTCCTTTATGTAAATAAAAAATAAGTCTCTAAACACATTTTAAAGTTAAATATTTGGTTAAAACAATTAGTATCTTAGAAAATAAATTGACTTTAGAATTAAAGGAAGGCTCCAATTCAACTTGAAAGTTTTAAACAAGAATTAGAAGAGTAAAACTAAAAGATTTTTTTAGTATTTAATGTACAAATATGTGTAGGGCTTATATTTTAAAAGTAATTTATATTCATATATATCAATTTAAATTTATTATTTATTGTTCAATATTTCCTTCTCATTGTTTTTGGAAAAAAAAGGAGAACATATGTGCCTCTTTGGAAAATATATATTTGTTCAAAAGGTATATAAAGATAACAGCATATCTTTTTTCTATTATATGTTGTAACTATCACTTACTTTTTAAATTATATTTATGACATTGCATAGAACAGCTCATGGTCACAGACACAAAAGTAAAAAAAAAAACACTACCATATGTCAAGATAAAATGATACAAAAACTGGAGGAAAATAATTTTTAAAGACAAATCAGAATACATATTAGGAGATTTGGTTTAAAGGTGGCTACACTCACTATGTATAACCACATGCATGTCTGTGTCCACATCTGCATCATCAGCAAAATGAACACCTGACCAGCTAAGTCAGCACAGGCACTAATACAAAATCCAACGTTTTCAATGTATGCTCCAGTTCAACTATAAACTGGATCAATCTAAATGTAACTATAAACTTAGATCAATGTAATGGAAAGCAGGCATTGGTCTTGTCAGAGGAAGAAAAGAAATAAGTACAGTACATCCAAAAGTCATTCCTGCCTTGTTTCTGTTATAAATACTACTGCAGTTGTATCATTCACAATGCTAATGGAAGCACGTTAAATTTACTAATTTCCATCCATTTATGTGTTGGCATGGAGCACACTATCTGCCAAAATCATTTTAAAAGCAGAATCTTGGATCTGTCATTATATTTAATTTTTTTATCCTTACCCAAGGACTTTTTTTCATTGATTTTATCTATTTTTAAGACATAGACTGTTTTATGTATATTTATTTTTTTATTGTTTATGCTATTACAGTTCTTCCTGCTTTTTTCCCCTTTCCCCACCTCAACCCAGCCTCACCCTCTCCCTTCCCTAAGTCAGTCCCCACATCACTGCCCCTGTCCATGGGGTGTGGGTAAATGTTCCTCATTTAATCCCTTCACCATCTTGTACCCCTCACCCCTCTGGCACTTGTCCCATGTGTCTATGCTTCTGTTTCTATTCTGTTCATTAGTTTATTGTGTTCATTAGACTCCACACATAAGTGACATCAAGTGGTATCTGTCTTTCACCAACTGGCTTATTTCACTTAACATGATATTCTCCAGGTCCATCTATGCTGTCATAAAATTAAGAGTTTCTTCTTTTTTACTGCTTTTGGAGAGACAGGAATGGAAACGCAGAGAGAGAAACACTGATCGGTTGTTTTCTCATACGCATACCAGCCGGGGATCCAGCTGGCAACCTGACCAGGAATCAAACCTACAACATTTGGGTTTACTGGACAATGCTCTAACCAGCCAAGCCGCATTGGCCAGTGTAGAATTGTCATCTTAAAGTGTTGTCTTTAAACTCAACATACAATGATCAAGTGTATCAATGACTGTTTCACAATGTATCTGGGGATATAATTTCTCTAGGCCTGTTTCCCCATTCATAAAATTAGAGAACTGAATAGATAATTCTATGAGTTCCTCTAATTTATTAAAATATTTCCATATAGTCTATGATATTTAGGTTACATACTCTGTAACACAAATACGATACACATATCTGATAACAAAATGTCATTCAGATTATCTTTTTTCCCACTTTAAAATTTTTAACAAACTACATTCAGTATTGTTCCATAGATAAAAAGGTAAAAATAATGTTCTGTAAATTATTACCACAAACACAGATGTACTGTCTAACAAAAAGAGAGCAAAAATACATCTGGGAATGCAGTCTTTTTGTTACATGACCAAATTAGAAGTATGATAAGTTTCTTTGTACCCTTATATTGTATTTGCTTAATGTAACCAATAAGCTTGACCAGATCAAGTACATATTTTCTTACCTTTTTCTTATTACTTAAGATTGTGGCTTATAATTAATGAAATAGAAAAGGTGTTTAGTTTTTAGAATCTGGGAAAGAAGCCATGGCTGATATTTAACATATTTTGAAAATAAAATCATACGATATGATATAGTATCATATTAAATTTTCAAATTATATTGAGATAAATTTTAAATTGGTAGAAAAGTCCAATATTAACCCAATAATTAAAAGATTTACTCTAGATCCATAAAATATAAATAAAAGTAGGTTTTACTAAATATAATAAAGTATATTTTATTACATATACTGTTCTTTGAGTTAAAGTTTTATTTTTTAAAGAACTTACATAACATATTACAATGAAGGGAATATAATAAATTCAGTTAATTTCTTTCTTTAAAAAAATCCCTGAACTTTGTTAATAAATGCACTAAATTGTCTCCTTATGAGATATGGTACTGCATCAAAAAACAGTTAAGGAATGACTGACTGTTACTTAGTTTATACTGAGTTGTACACTGTTAATTTGATAGAAGAATTACTAAGAATGAAATCCTGAGAGGAAGTCCTATGAGTATGCCAAACAGGCTGCTTCAGCTGCACTTGGTAGCAAGGGGAATGTGCCTGCCTTGAGCTGACTTGAGGTGCAGCTTTAGCCTGAAGGGAGATTTTGCATCTTGGAACATTTACAGAGTTCTGCCTTCATGAACAAATGCACAGAATTTTACCACTGAAAGGTAGATTTCTTTTTATTATTATTATTGCTGTTGTTATTAATTTATTGGTTTCAGCTGTAGAGCTTAGTGGTTATGATTGTATAACCATACAATCATATAATTCATATAGTGTTCCCCTCAAAAAGTGGACTCCTTTTTGAGAATGAAGAAATCAGAATCGAAGTTGGTTTGGTACCTCATTCAAAGACACACAGATAAGTGTTAGTACTAACATTTATGCAGCCCAGTGTTCCTGATAATACAATTAACTCCAATCCAATCAAATAGAAGCAGGAACTGCCACTGCCAGAATCTTCTTATCTCAAACAAGCAAAAGGACCCTTGCTCTGCAAGCATCTGATATATCTATATAACTGAATAACATTGCTATTTGTGCATAACTTTAATATATCATTTATGTTTCAAGGAACTACTTGAACATAATGTCATCTCATTTCCCTTTGTTTGGCTTTTATTTTAAAACTTAGGGTGATCTCATACGTAATGAGTATGTAAATTATCTCATTTTAATCTTCCAAACTTTGTTAGATAACTGGAAATACTCTTCTGAGAGTATTGAGTATTCTGGAAATACTCAACCCTGCTGTTGAGTCAGCTCCCACTTCTACTGACACTGTGAATGAGTGAAGTCTACAATGTCCTGTCCTCAATAGCCCTGCTCAGCTCCTATAGCCTCATCATGCCTATGACTTGTTGTATGCAGTCACTCCATCTCATATTTGGTCTTCCTCTTTCCCTGCTGCCTTCTATTTTCCCCAGAACTATTGCCTTTTGCAAAGAATGCTGCCTTCTCATGATGTGCCCAATATAGGACGGCTTCAGTGTTGCCAATTTTGCCTCCAGCGATGTTTCAGGTTTAATTTGCTCTAGAACCCACTTGCTTGTCCTTCTAGTGGTCCAGGGTATTTCCGGTGCTCAAGACAAATTTTGAAATTCTACCACTCTGCCTGAGTGCACAAAATAGATACAGTGATAATAACATTATATGATATTAAATAACAATATTCTTATTGCTACCCTAAAAAGTCATAGTTGAGAGTGGCTTAGAATTCCAATGACAGATCTATTGCTGGATAATCCAGAGTAGTTTTAAATGACTCTCCAATCACAATAGGACACAGGGAATATGAAACCTTCAGAACAAAAGATGCACCCACTAGCAAAGAATATGCAGAATGCTGAGTTTAACAGCAAGAGAGGGAAGGGTAGGAGAGATAGAAATGGTTGTGCCAACCTACAAATTTAAGTCAGTTCAATGTCCAAGACTAAGTGTTAAAAAAAGGACATAATTGGGACCCAAGAACATTTTGTGATTCACAATAAAATCTTCAAAGAATGCAGTGGGAAAAAGAGCATCTCACACAACAAACAGAATATTAGCAGGAAGGGGAAGAACCTGCAGAGTGCCGTGACAGCTTTGTTTGTGGAGACACCGCATGTGTTATTGGAACACCATCTATATATTTTATACCATATAATACATACTATATAAATACTTTAATAACAAAATAATTACAGAATGAGGCTCACAACCATCTCAAAAATTTATCTCAAATTATTATTTCTGTTTTCTTCTGAACAACTTAATCTCTCCTTCTGTTTTTTTCTGTATAATCTACGGGTTAAATTTCTGGACCCACATTTTCTGAATTTAGTTTCTGGCTTCTACACTCATTAACTTTGGATAAACTACTTAATGGCCCTCTTAGCCCCAGGTGCACTATGTGTGAAATGCAGAAATAAGCAGCACCTGCCACAGCAGGGCTAACTATTATGAACACTAAAGGAGTGAACGCATGTTAAGTGCTTAGACCTGTGCCCAACGTACAGCAAGCACACAACAAATGTTATCTAATTTTATTATTACAAAATTATTTATAGTGTATCCTCACTTTTATATTTTCAGAGTCTGAAAAAGAAATGTGTCAATAATTTAATGCTTTGAATGGAAAATCAGCAGCACCCTTCCTGGAATTTTCACTAAATAAGGATTATTTGCTCCTATGTGAGCTACAAGTAAAGACAGTATATATCTGGATAGAGCAGCTAATATCCCTCCATAAGCCCTTAGCGTAAAGAACTGAACTGTTACTCTGGAATCAAAGAAAGATGGAGGCCATAAATCTTAACATTCTATGTGAAAGGCAATCTCTTTTTAAAATTTTCTTTTATTCAATTATATTTTATACTGACACCTTAGATCATTTTGTGTTGTTCATACTACCTAACACAATAATTTCAAGCTTGTTTTGCTAAAATAACTAAAATTCTATATATTAAATGTTAACCACTATTTTTCCATTTATTTAAATACAGCAAAGGGTGTGTTTTTGTGCCATGTTCTATAACTTTATATGTGTTTCAAAAAGATTTTCAGTAATATTGTCTAGCAACATATTTAGCTCATTTAAGGAAAAGGTATGTAAATGTGTGTTGTTATAATCTAATTTTAAAAAGCAATCCTCACTGTCAAACCAACCAGGCTTTCAAACAAGAAAGAAGAGTATTCAAAACAAGAAAAGGTTTAAATCATCAAATAAACCTATTAATACTCCGAGTCAGAATTCTCACTTACTCATTTTTTGGAATGTAGTAGAAAAAGGAGGAGGGAAGGTGGAAGAAGGAGAATGACTCAAAATATTTCTTAATGAAATAAGGCACCATGTTCTCCAATATTTCTTTAGAATGCACTCAAGGAACTCCTGAGGAACTGAACTGATGATTGATACCTTAGAGATTTTTATAAACTGGATAATAAATGAATCTTAAAAAGATTCAGAAAAGGTAAGAAGTTTGCCTTTTCTTTAAAAAAAAAGTAGGAGACTGAAAAGCAAAATAAGGAAGATGAAATGACAACCATCAAAAGCTTCTTGGGCAGGGAAAT
Source organism: Anoura caudifer (assembly GCA_004027475.1). Lineage (NCBI taxonomy): Eukaryota > Metazoa > Chordata > Mammalia > Chiroptera > Phyllostomidae > Anoura > Anoura caudifer. The sequence goes on along the minus strand of PVKU01001717.1, from coordinate 140,090 downwards.
TGTATGGAAAATCACAACTAGAAATTGAGGATTGAGAAATGAATTCTCTTAAAGGTATTCATGCTTATGTAGACCAGAAAAGTCCTTGAAACCCTGGGTTAGCACACAACAGTCTGAATACCACTGCCTCTAGCATATATAACGTGTTTGGTGGATTCTCTTAAATAATTTAAAAAAAAAAGTAACCATACTCTCTTTGTGTCACAAAGGATTCAAAAGATAATAAGAGATACTAGGCCTCTTTCTTGGTAGAGCATCTAGTCCAGTGAGAGAGATGGAACATAAATTAAAAAATCAAATTAACATGACAGATAATCCAAAAGTGATATGCAAAGCCTGTCCAGAAAGTATCCAGCCATGTCCTATGAAAAACAGACATTTATTGAAGAAGATACAAGAAACATTGTAGATAGGACAATGGCGCCTCAGTCCTCATCAAAGTAGGGGCCTTGGGACCTCACACTGTTCTCCCAATCGCCATCAGCTCCCCCGTCGTATTTTCCTGAATCTCATCAACAGTCTGAAGTCTCTTCCCTTTCAAAGGTTATTTTAGTTTTGGAAAAAGTCAGAATTCATAGGGCCCCAAATCTGGGCTTAGGGGGGTGGAGTCATCTGGGTGATTTGATGTTTCACCAAAAAATTCTGCATGAAACATAATGCATGAGTGGGACATTATGGTGATAAAGCTGCCAATCACCAGTTGCCCATAGCTGCAGCCTTCTGTATCATACAAATTGTTTCTGCAGAGGAATGTTCCAGTTTCATGCAAAACTTGATGCAGGTTCATTGCTCTACTCACTCAGTCATTTTGAATGCGCTAGCCACACAATACACATGCTCACTCAACTGCGTTTACCACCCCCACTGTGTACAGTGAAGTCGTCATTGTTCATGTATGTGCATCCAGTCCACTCTCCTTGGCTGCCAGGTTACATTGATGTCACACAAACAGTTCTTGTTATATTAACAATGGCTGCACTTTTTCCGGATGGAACTTATTGTATGTCTGGTAAAAAATAATCACAGTATGTAGATAAAAATCAAGAGGAAAATGTGGAGGTGGAAATAGTTGAGGTAAATGAAGATCAGTGGGAACAGCATTCCAAGAGAGGCAACACCAAGTCCAAATTCCAGGGGCAGGCCTGTGCAAATGAGTATGAATTAAGGAATTGTGTATGAGATGAGGCAGACCATGAAGGCAGAGGGCCAGATCCCGTAGGGACTCAAAGGCCTTTATAATATGCATATTCTAACTGCTAGAAAAAATCTATCAGTGAGTTAAGTTAAAAAAAAAAATACCACCTCTTTGTGGAGGAGGGATTGCAGTAGTAGCTGGCCAGCTGGGAAATCAAAGGAAAGACTATGGTGGTTTAGGTTGCATAGTCATAGTTCACGGGCAGTAACTACAAGAAATGCTGATGGATGGACATGAGGTGTGATAAAAAGAAGAATCAGAGAAAATGCCTAAGTGCCAGGAGCCGACCCAGCCCTGCTGTTTGACATGGTCGCAGAGGGAGCCGAACCTCTGCACAGCAGACACGGTGAGGGAAAGCACCAGGCACTCCTCTGCTTGATTTTAATAACCATACCCTTGCCTGGAGCCTATGCAATTTATTTTGGGGCTGGGACAGACAGTAATTCCATGGAAAAAGTAGACTTCCTGAGAAGTAAGCGAGAAAATGATAGTCAATGGGAAAGTACTCTCCCCGCAGGATGTCCCCCAGATTTGGTAAAGAATTTCCAAGAATGGGAGTGGAAAAGGCTATTAGGACTACTTCCTACAAAACCCCTGTTACTACCCCTATGACTAAAACAGTTAGCATCCCTTCATCAGGAAGAGAGGAAGCAGCTAAGTGGACAGAACGTAAGAAGGATTATTACCTATATAGAAAAACAGGATTTTGGTGTAGAAGAAAATACAGTGAGAGACATGTAATAACCACATTACCCACAAAGAATATTACACTTGGCCAAGACTATGAGACAAAACAAGTGCCCATACACATGCCCAACTTGTGGTTTTTACACATTTATACAAGGCTTAAGCTTAAGCTCTGAGAAGTCATAGGTGTTACATTATGTGGTAAATATGCCCAGCTAAAATGATCCCTCAGATTAGAGCCAAAAGCTTGCACAATAGTATGCAATTGTATTAGACTGCTGCTTCTAATATATCAGTGTCATGCTTTCCTCAGAACACTGGCAAAGCATATGTTCCCTGAGAACAAAGTAACAATTGCTTTCTCAAACTGCATAAGCGCACCCAAGCATATAAAAATAAAGCACACCAGCGACTGGCAGAGACGCCTGGTCACTGAGCTTGCAAGAGTGTCTCTCGTGTCATCCTTTCGCCAACACCGTCCATCCACTGGGTATCCCTGGAGTGATCAGAGCTGGACTCCGGCACCTAAGGTTTTGATTTTTTATTAATATTGTTGTTAGTGTGCTATGTGTTTTAACTAGGGGGAAAACTACTCAAAATGACCATCATAATAGTAAAGTCAATATGGAATAGATAAATGAAAACAGATACCCAAACTCTTAAATTATGATTTAGTGTTGACTCCTAAATATGCCTTTTCTTCATATTGAAAGAGAAGTGTTCCAGCAACATAGCTTTTAAACAAAGTTCATTGTTTGATCTCAAAGTTAGAAAATATGGAAAATACAAAGAATATCAGAAATATAAAAATTAAAGACACCCAATCCCATCCATGGTACTCTGTTAGTTTATTTGTAAATGTAGGAGTCTTTGATTTGCATGATACTGTGATAACTGAAATGTGCATACAGGAACTGCACCCCAGCTGTGCACAATTCTGTAGTACTTAAATCTCGTGAATCTCAGTTAACACGGTAGATAATGCAAATCAGTGCCTGTTTTTTCAGCAAAATTTACATCTTTGAGATAAAATGCATGTATAACACATCATTTTAGCAGTTTTCACATATTATTAATGTTTAAAAAAGTTTGAACTGGGTGGTATTTCTTAAAGGGAGTTACCAGTTTAAATTGTTTCTGTTAAAAAATAGCAATCTTATACTATACTAAGAGTAAAAAATCCACTTTATTCCTAAAATAATAATTTGATAGCATTAAATGCCTATTTTTTAGCTGGCTCAGTTTTTGGAATTTTTATTAATGACAGAACCCTAAGTGATATTTTGGATTTCAGCCCAATGGCTATATTTCTTCTATTATCAGTGTAGTTGGACCAACATCCTTTGTGTAAACAAACCCCTTCTTCCTAATAACTGAAGCTGCTGTGAAGCCTACAGACTCCTTTAGGCCACTAGGATAGCACTTCGTAAATTATCACAGCAACACACACACTATGGCTGCTGCCACCAGAGGCAAAAGTGTCTTCTTACACTATGTTTATTTGTCCTCACAATGTCTGTCTCCCATTCTGCAATGATTAATTCATCTGAAGTTGTGTAGACAGAGTTTTGAGCACTTCTCTGTAGTACTTCAAATTGATAAATAGAGTCAAGAAAGCAGGCAACAAAGAATACTGACATTGAGATAGGACATTTACAAAGAATGTAAATCAATTTACAAGTGATTCAAGCATACTTTATTAAAATCTCCTACAAAATCTCCTCCTACCTGTACCAAGCATAAAAGGAAAATGTAAAATAAATGCAGACTCGCTCCCTGACCTTCAGAAGTTTATGATCTAATTAAACTAACCTAAAAGGAAACAGAGGCCAAATGTGAATGACACTGTGGTATTGACTATAAATGCAATTACAGTTCCAAGAAGAAAAGAAAGTGATGCAGACTAGAGAAGACAACTATTGATCAAGGAGCAAACTAAGGCATGAAAAATATTTGAGACAAGAGTTTTCACGATGTTTTTGAGATTTTAAGGAATTGAGGAGTTCATTTATTCATTACATATCCACAAAAAGTCTATTCTATTTCAGGGAGGACGCTGAGGATGCTCTTCTGTTTTTCTGTCTCATCTGTTTGTCATTAGGCCACGGGAATGCAAGAGCTATAAAGTACTGGACCTAAGTGATGACTATGAGAGCCAGGAAAGAAGTGGTTCTAAAAGTACAGGAAGTCCTCACTGAATGTCTTTGATAGGTCCTTGGAAACTAACTTTAAGCAAAACAATGTGAAACAAAACCAATTTTACCATATGCTAATTGTTATATGAAAGAGTTAAGTTCCTATGGTGAATATTGATAATATCAAACTTTTAAATGAAGACCCAAAACACTTCTATATTATTTTTCCCACATTTTTATTGTTGTTCAAGGACACTTATCTCCATTATCCCCCCACCATTACTCCCCACCCCAGCCATCCCCACTTCCCACCCTTGATCCCACTCCCCTTTGGCTTTGTCCATGTGTCCTTTATACATGTTCCTGAAAACCCTCCCCCATTCCCCCCTTTTACCCCCTCCCACCTCCCCTCTGGTTGCTGTCAGTCTGTTCTTTATTTCAATGTCTCTGGTTATATTTTGCTTGCTTGTTTGTTTTGTTGAGTAGGTTCCACTCATGGGTGAGATAATATGGTATTTTTCTTTAACACCGTCTAATATTAAACACTGAAACATGTGAGCAATACATATACTTAAGAAAAATCAATTTCAAAAATGTTAAGATGATTATTTTCCAACCGACATTCTTGTTCAGGTTCATGGATGGCTGGAGCTTCTCCCCTTAGCTTAGGGCACCCTCACACCCACACCGACACTCACACTGGGCAATCAGACATGCCAGTTCACCTCAAGTACACATCTTTGAGATGGCAGAAGTGGAAACCAATGTTCCTGGGGAAAACTCACATGGATGTGAGGAAAATGTGCAAACTCTACACAGACAGTGGTCCTGGCTTGGGAATCACTTTTTATTCCTCATCCTTATAAGGAATCAATAATAGACCAAACCATATTATCCCAGGACCTGCTGTATAGTTTCCAGTCCAACAGCATCAGCAACATCTGAAAAAATCATTAACAATGCAAACTATTAGGCTACACCCCCAGAAATGCTCAGTCAGAAACTATGGGGGTCTCACGGAGCAATCTGGGTGTGTTACCAAGACCTTTCGATAATTCCGATGCTGAGACAGGCTGGAGAATGAACATCACTGGTCTAAGTTAATCAAGGACAAATCTGGAGACTAATCTGAGGTAATTATTTGTTAGTTAACTGCAGAACCAAAACTAGAAACATGATATCTCACTTACAAGAGATCTTTTTTTTCCACTATAAGATGAATGCAAATTTTCTCTTGGTTCCAGTAATTTATTTTTTCCTCTTGTCATACATGGGCCTTGGAATATTTAGCTGCTGCTTATAAATAGTGTGAACTTGATTAAAATATATTCTCTTTTCTCTTCATGATAAACTAAGCAAGCTAAGACTCTATATGTAAAATCTCTTTCATACTTTTTTCACTTTAAAAGTAAAATAGAATTGTTTTAAAAACACAGTAAAAACCATACAAATAAAAAAACTGTCTTTCAGTGTTTCTTTTCTATTTTTCCTTGGGCATTTTATTTTATTCCTTGTTAGTTTTCTTTATATATTAAGGATATAACTCTTTATAATATTTATTGTAAATATCTAACTATTTCATTTTTAATATTTTTACACTTTGAATTTTTATGTTATATGAAGCTCACATTTTTAAATTATTATTCACTACTTTATGGTTTGAAAAGTTTTATTTTTTTCTAAAAGAAGGTGAAAATTCACCTATTATTTCTTCAAATATTTGTGAGTTCATTTTTATGTTTAACTCATTAATCCATCTATATTTTTTACCTGTTAGACTCAATTTTAATGTTCATGAAAATCACCTGGAGGGCTTGTCAACACACAGATTACTGGATCTCATTCTTATGGTTTCTGAAGTAGTGAATCTGACAAAGTGGATTTAGCATTTCTAACAAGTCCCCAGATACTGCTGCTGATTCTGGCCGCAGACAACACTTTGATAACCACTAGGTAAAGAAATCAATTGACAAACACACACTTTCCATGTGCACATAGGATTTGGGTATTGTGTACTGTACTAGTAGCGGTACAAAGTGTTGGTGAGATAAGAATGAAATACAGAAATGATTTGGGACTAGAATGTAGACATCTTTGAATATTATTAGCATAAATTTTTCTCTGAGGCAAAATACACCTGTACAAGATTAAAGAAATATATCTATAATAAATGCTCAATGAACTTAAATTAAAGCTTCAAAATTCACATTGCCTCAGAAATGTTTTTTTTATTATAAACTAATTATTTCTCTTGGTGTTAACTTAAATCCCTGTAAAAAATTATAAATAAAGCACCTAGCAAGTAATTTGTATAACACAGAGTATTCTAGAATTATTTTTAATAAACCAAACATTCTTCAACATTATTGAAATTTAATTACAAGTATAGTGACACTGTAAAGCCTGATTTCATTTCCTTTTCAAAACAGTGAAATTGCTAACTATAAGAAAGGGGCAACTAAAAAAAAGGAATGTAATCTGAAAATTTTTAATTCTACCTAATAGAGGATATGCAGTAGTATGTAATATAACAATCATTTAAAATGTAACATAATCCATAGCATCAGTGCTTTGGAATCTGACTTTAAAGTCACACCAATGATATATTTACATCACAAAATACCACAAAGTATTAGAGTTTCTATGAGAAAGAGGCTTCCCTAAAATTTTACTTAAAAGATGTCAATAGGACAGCTTGTTATCACTAAGTAATGGTCACCCATTGTTGTGAAACGGTAAATTACATGGAAGAAATAAATGAGAAATAAAAATCTAGGTAAAGAAAATTTGTTTATTTTTAAAACAGGACAAAGCAACCCTACAGTAATGCTGTATGAGGATGATCGTACCGCCTTATACTAAGTGCTTTGATGTAACTTTGATAACTTAGCACTTATCTATCCTTTTTTCAGGATAAAAAAACTCTTATCAGCATCAACAGAATCTAAGAATGGCTTGAATAGAGTAATGGACCTTAATCTGACTGTGTGAAATACAGTGACCCATAATGTCTCCTCACCAAATCATGCAACTCCTTTAAATAGTCATTTCCATTAGCTCAAAAAAACCATGGTTTTGATGCAGGGTGCAGCCAGGAGGGGGCCCCCCAAAATAGGGATTTGGAATGGGCCCAGAACTCAGGGTGTCCAGGAAATATTAGAGGGACATATAAGATGTCCTCACCCCTTCCCCCACAGGTATGAGTTGGGGGAAGGGACACATGGAGCAGGGACATGCAGAGCTGCTAATCCATGGAATGGTCATTTAACATATCTATAGCCTTTGGCTGGTGGCTTAGATGTGTTAAATAGCTGTGGCATTGCTCTGAGCCAGGGGGATGGAAAGGACTCCCCCCCCAAGACGTGACTGGGGGAGGAACCTCAAGTCACAGCGCCCGCCTGGGAGCTTGGAGAAGATTGGCTCCAGAAAATGGGAACACACCTGCCCAGACTCATGATGGCATCCCAAAAATACTTGGAATATACGAGAATGCTGGCAGGTGTAACTGATTGTAGGAGGAGTCAGAAATGGGGGTACAGAAGAGATCTGGCGCCAGGATTAAAACGGGGAGGTGGCAGCCATTAAGGGAGGAATCCATGCGCTTTCACGAGAGTTAGGACCCTCACAGCCCTGTGAGGGAAAATCACCATGTGGCTTGAGCAGAGAATCACCACATGGCTTTGCCAGAGTGGGGGCCACTTCCCCACAGCTTTGGTAGAAGAAGGACCACGCGGCTTTGGGGTGCTCCCTTTGGCTGTGTGGCCTGGGAACAAGAGAGACTTTGCCTGGAAGAAGGGTGAAAGAACTCTTGCCAGTGGGCCATGAGAAGGTGCCACATGGCTTTGGATTCATTAGAGATCCTGCCTGGACGACGACACAGCTGATGGTGTCAAGAGCCTGGATCCCAGACGTGTGCTTCTCTTCCTTGCAATTAAGATACCCTGAATTAGGGCAGAGGGAGATAGGAAGCACTGTGGGCATCTATGGGTATCCTAAACGACTTTGATATTTTAATGGAGATGTTAGGTCACCACTTTAACTCTGTATAGCATTAAATAAACATTTCCTTTCCTTTTCACAAATCTCTGGCTTTGAGAGGCATCTTTCCATAAGGTGGCGGACAATAACAGACCTTCTGTTGCTCTGTAACAGTTTCTACAGTAACCTAGTGAAGACATAGTATATAGATTTGGTGAATTAGACAATGTAGTGGATTTGTAACAGAGCTCTCCTGATATACTAATTTGGGTAAATTGAGATGAGCATCTGAAACATCAATTAATTTAATGTATATAAACTTCAATTTTCAGTTCTATAGTTGTACTTTTATTTACTTAACCACTTAAAATGTTTTAAAAACACTACTGCTAGTAAGTTAAAAGTTCATTCACATCCTATACTGAATTATGAAAATTAACTATTAGCAACAATGAAATACATATAATAAATGTATAATGTATTATACATTATATGTAATATGTATTATATATATATCTATATTTTGCTTTATATAATGCATAGTTTTTTTGCCCAAATTTTTGAGGAAAAAAATAAGGATGCACATTATACATGGATAGTACTAATTCTGTATCTGTATAAATGTTTTTAATTCTTTTATTTATGTTAATGTTTTAAAAGTATAACTCTAGAAAGCAATAATGATATCCAATGCAATATAATCTCTGGAATGCAATAATCAGTTCTGCTTCTTAATATAAATAAATTGAAAAAGAAATTAAAATGAGTTCTGGCCAAAATGGAGGCATACATAGATACACTTCACTTCCTCACACAACCAAAAGAAGGATAACAACCATTTAAAAACAAAAACAACAGAGCTGCTAGAAAAGCAAACTGTATGGAAGTCTGACACCCAAGGATTTAAAGAAGAAACATTCACCCTGACTTGTAGGAGCACCACAGACAAGAAGCCAGGCAGAGAGGACATGTGACAAGGCAGCAGCTGGTGGAGTGGGCAGTCCCACATTTGCATGTGGATAAACCAGAAGGAATACCTGGGGAGCAAGACAGACTATGCATCCCAGGGTTCCAGCCCAGGAAAAGAAAGCCTCAAAATCTCTGCCTGTAAAAACCCGTGGGAGTAGAGCAACAGGAGAAACTCCAAGTCTCACAAGAGAGTCCATTAGAGGGGCCTGTGGGGTAGTAAAACCCTAGGAATCAGCACACAAAAGAGCACATTTCGCTTTGGGAAGCAAAGGAAGTGACTGAAAGTGGGACAAGAGGCAAGCAAGCGTCATTGTCCCCCTCTCGAACCCCTCCCCCACATGCAGTGTCACAACATAGGAAAGTGGGATGTCCCGCCCTGGAGAATGCCTAAGGCTCCACCCCTTACAATGTAACAAGTGCCCCAAGACAAAGAAATATGGCCCAAATGAAAGAACAGATCAAAATTCCAGGAAAAGAACTAAGGGAGGAGGACATAGGCAACCTCTCAGATGCAGAGTTCAAAACACTGATAACTAGGATGCTCACAGAAATGGTTGATAATGGGCACAAAAATAAAGGAAGAAGTGAAGGCTTTACTAAGTGAAATAAAGAAAAATATACAGGGAACCAACAGTGAAGGGAAGAAAACTAGGACTCAAAACAATGACTTAGAACAAAAGGAAAAAATAAACATTCACCAGAACAGAATGAAGAAACAAGAATTCAAAAAACTGAGAAGATGCTTAGGAACTTCTGGGACAACTTTAAATGATCCAGCATCCAAATCATAGGAGTACCAGGAGGAGAAGAGGAAGAGCAAGAAATCAAAAATTTATTTGATCAAATAATAAAGGAGAACTTCCCCAGTCTGGCAAAGAAACTAGACATGCAAGTCCAGGAAGCCCAGAGGGTTCCAAAGAAGTTGGATCCAAGGAGAAATACACCCAAGGTACATCATAATTACATTACCTAAGATTAAAAATAAGGAGATAATCTTAAAAGCCGCAAGAGAAAAGGAGACAGTTACCTACAAAGGAGTGCCAGTAAGACTATCAGCTGATTTCTCCAGATAAACCCTGCAGGCAAGAAGGAGCTGGTAAGAAGTATTTGAAGTCATGAAAGGCAAGGACCTACATCCAAGGTTATTCTATCTAGCAAAGCTGTCATTTAGAATGGAAGGGCAGATAAAGTACTTCCCAGATAAGGTCAAGTTAAAGGAGTTCAACATCACCCAAGCCCTTATTCTATGAAATGTTAAAGGGACTTACATAAGAAAAAGAAGAAGATCAAAACTGTGAACAGTAAAATAACAACAAACTCACAACTATCAACAACTGAACCTAAAAAAAAAAACTAAGCAAACATTAGAACAGGAACAGAATCACAGAAATGGATATCACCTGGAGGGTTATCAGTGTGGAGGGAGAGGGGAGAGAATGGGAGAAAAAGGTACAGTGAATAAGCATAATTGGTAGGTACAAAATACACAGGGGGAGGTTAAGAATAGTATAGGAAATGAAGAAGTCAAAGAATTTATATGTATGATACATGGACATGAATTAAAGGATGCTGGAGGGAGGGGTGTGTGGGGCAGAGGAGGATAAAGGGGACAAAAAATGGAACAATGGTAATAGCATAATCAATAAAATATAGCTAAAAAATAAAATAAAAAATTAAATGAAGGTTTTTTTTTTCCTGAAAGTTTGGGCCAAAAGCATGGGTGCACATTATACATGGCAAAATATGGTAAAATTTAACCTCACTCACAGAGGAATTGCTTACTTTTTATATCATTTTGACATTAATAATCACACAAAATGGTGTTTTTACTAGGCATAAAAAGAATATGACATATGATGTATGGTAATACAAAATAGTAATCCATAATAAAACATGTATGGTTAGAAATGCTTTTAGTGAAACTGGAAATAAATGCTTTATAACAAAATATCAACAACTAAAATGCACTCAACATATTTATCAAAGTCTAACTGGTATGCACATGCAATTAAGCTGATTCAGGAAGTATAAAACCAAGATACCATATGGCTCCTATTCTCCAACATTGCAGACATAAATGTGGATTTCATATACTGGTATCTGAGCACAACTGCCAACAAAATGCTGTGCTCAGTCATCCTTAGTGTCTTTTGAAAATCTGGTTTAGAAAATACAGTGTTTTTATCTCATCAAAATGTGTGAGAGTGAAATGCAGCCAAATAGGCAAGTGAAGCATGGGTATCCTCATGGTGATTCTAGTTGGATTTTTTTTCAATGAATAAAGCAATGCTATCTCAGTTCTACAAGTCTGCTTATGTTCAAGTTTGAATGTTGAGGATCATGAAGTAATTGAAAATTGTGTGCATTCATCTAGCTATATGAAAATTTTGAATGGAATGGTTACTATTCATAGTTTTCTGACTTTTCAACACAGTTAATTGAGAAAAGCTAACATACATTAAAACAGATGAGAATGGCAGTGATTGATTCCTATGAATTGCTTTGCAAGGCATGATTATGGTATTTTTCTGAATTTTCTCATGTAAGAGCTGAATAAAAAATACCTGAGCATGGGAGAGCAAGGGAAGCTATACAACCCAAGTCAGCAATAGTCAAAAATAAATTTAAAATATGCAGGAAATTCTGAATATCTATGCTACTACATAGCTAGATTTGTTTAATAAACAAAATGACACCATTGTGTTTAAAATACTTTTGAAGTTAAAAACAATACAGATATGTGTAAATATTAGTATTATTTCAAATATTTTTGGCTTATTTAATTTCCTATAACTTTATATATGAACAAACACTGTACTGTGTAATGTGAGCATGTGATTTGCAAAGCAATAGGATGGAACTGCTAAAATAGTCTGTGCTGAAACATAACTCTAGAGCTTAGCTCCACTTTATTGGAAGTCTTCCAATGGCTCTTCAATCAGTGTGATAAAATATTTAGATTAATGGGTTAAAGACATTCTCATGTGTCAAGAGAGCCTGGCTTTCTTATTCTAAATTCTAACTTGGCAAGCAGATACTCTAACTCTCATTGAAGGAGAGAAGAGGATAGTTGGGAAATTTATATCCACATGTGGACCTAAGTTAAGTCTGATTTATAGCCTCTAAATGCCACTTTCTTGGTCATGTGTGTGAGTGCACAGACCTCAACTCTTAAAAAGGGGGCCCATTTATGGAAAGTCCAGCAATCACGTAAGAAGAAAGAGCAGAGTCCTGTCATTGCATTTCCTTCCTTCTATGCAAAGCTGTGACATTGTTCTGTGCTTAGTTCAATTAATCATTTGAATTTTTTAAAAATGACCTCATTATTTGTCCATAAAAATATTTTATGGGGCCAAAATACTCTTCATTAGAATTTGTCCACCAGATGTGGGGTAGTGGATTCATTCCTTCAGTCCTCAGGTTCCTGAAATCAAACATGGAAATACTTCCATATTATTGGTAAATCTGTAATCCTCTTACCAACTGCTTAGAAATTTTTTCTTGATGTTGCTCAGCAAATTCCCCTTAACTTCATAATTTATTAATATGGGCTTCTGAAGTGCATTTGGCCCCATCTCTGATACAAATTTACTTTGAACACAGGCCCTTTAACTCTTCTTGTGATATAATATGAGAATTGTAGATTCTTTGCTTGGATTGTCTTGACAGGGAAAATGTCAAAGATTAATTTTCCAATAAGCTTTTAATATTTCATTAGAATTCATAAGCCACATTATACCATTTTCATTCATAGCACACTCTAATACAAGATGAAGTTACTTCACAGATCTAGTCACATCTAGAGAGTAAGCTCCTAAAGCATTTTATCCTATTACAGCCAATGGATTGCACTAACCATTGGAAGCAATAGGTGGGTAGTTACGGCCATCTGCATATTAGTCAAATAAGGAATCATTTTTCCTAATTGGTGTGTCCTGATACATTCCAGCTACTTATACATAATAAAAGTAGCTTTATACATTTTTAGGCGTGTCTGTGTACACCCACACATAAACAGTACAGTGAGGAACAGAAAGTGAGTCTAACACAAGATTGTCTTTCCTCACAAGAAATGCTATAGATAGTTGCTCAATTTTTCATTCAACTTCTATTCCACTTCTTTACCTCATCTGTGGCTACCAAAATCCTCCTAGATAATTTTCTGTTTTTCACTTTGGATCATTTCTATTTGGCTACTTCTTCCAGTATATGATGACGATTACAAACACTCAGTTTTAGCTTCCATATGTTAGCTTCCATAGTAGATTGGCACATGATCTTCAATCTTTTTATTATGTCTGTCTCCAATTCTCATCACACTGATAAAAATTATTTATATATAGTCTATTTTTAGTCCACAGAATATCAGAATACAAGCATCTAGCAGAATATAAGCATCTATATATCTTTCTAGTTTCATACATTCCAGTAAGGATTAGATTGCACTGCACCTGCTAATTTCAACTGGTGTGTTGCAAGTATTTTTAAAATATGCAATACCTGACTATTTACTCAGGAATACTGACCTCCTGTCCATTAGATTGTCAAACAAAAAAATTACAACAGCCAACACAATAGCCATCCAGCGTGAATGAATCAAAATTATATCTATTTTTGTTAAGTTTACAAAAAATATATATTTTGGTGTGTTGCACAATTTAGTAATTAATTTATGTGTGCCATGACATGAAAAAAGTTGAAAATCACTGCATTACGCCAAAATTGGAAGTAGGTATTAGCTGAAGCCCCACTTAGATTAATTAGTGGGCTTACTTTGAATGGAGTATGGAGGACAATTGTGAGGTATTTCCAAGCACAGTATTAAAAAAAAAAAAAGCCCAAAATAGAATATAATGCATAATATGGGCAATGGGGGGGAAAGCTGGTAATCTATGACCTGTGTATTTTGTACCATAACCTGGACTCTCCCACATATAAACCTATTATTATGGAAAAAACCTGGGGGTCATTAAAGTTATCAAACACCTGATTTGCCACCCACCAATAAAGACATCAAATTTTCATTTTATTGACTTATATCCTATCACCTCCCCTTTTCAATAAAAGCTGTTACTCTTCTTGCCTTCTCCTTTTTCTCTGTTCTGAATTCATGAAAGAGAATTCCTCAAGTGCAATCTGAGTTAGAAAACACTTTTCAAGACATTTCTAACAGAGAATCAAAGATTGAAGAGACACACATAATAAAAAATCAGTAACAATCAATAAAAATTTTGAGATATCCTATGTTGTGAGGTAGAATGTTTTAGAATCAATACAGATACTGTCTTAGTTTTAAGATGTTGTAAAGATCACTAGTGACAGATCATATTTTCCCCCAAACCATTAATGCTCACTGTGAATTCTAGGGCTTTGGGAAAATGTATAATAACACATATCCATCATTACGGTATTATACAATGTATTTTAATTGTCCTAAAAATACTCTGTGTTCTGTCTACTCATCCCTCCCTTTCCCCACTAGTTTCCTCATGTCTTAGTTGCCTCAAAAGCAAAACTGATGTGGTAACAACTCTTCAAGCAAACACAATAAAAAAGTAATACGACAATATGTACATAGTATGGAAAAGATTGTTCAGTGTGTCTTTACGTACTGTTTTTAAGTCCAGTACTTTACAAATACCTGGTAATTTTCTTATTTTTTGCCACCATGACTTCTATACCTGATGACATGAATCTACCGAACTGTCAAAAGAAGTCTCATGTGCCTTCCTCAGTGTTCTTTTTTAAAGTTTGGATAAAGCTCTACTCCAAGACAAGTTCATTCAAAGTTCATTGGCAGGAAGGAACAGTAGAGAGTTTGAACACAAAAGAATATTGAATACTTGGGATTCTTTGGAGTCAATGTCTCAAAAACATTTGGGTAAGCATTCACCCACAAATAATTTTAATTTGCATTACTCTTAAAAATGAAGGGAGACAACATTACACTGGGTATCTCCTGTGCTCCCATCAAAACACAGCTGGTAAGATCCAACAACCTTAAAGAATGACAACGTGCACAGATGCCTCCTTCCCTTCTTCCTTCTATGTACTTCTTGCCCCTGGGAGTATTACTTCTGTTGGTCTGATTTACTGCACAAAAGGAAATCACTACTTCAAGGCTGGATTTTGGAATTAGCAAGAATTACCCTCATGTCTCAAGCTTAACTTCAGAATGTGTTTTTCAATAGAGTCAAAGTTATGTATATTTAGGAAGTAATGCGATAGGATGTGGCTGTGTTATACTAACTACCTAAATTAGTTATTGTGAGTTAGCCTAAAAAATTCATTACTATAAAATAAAATTTCTAAAGAAAAATGTTTGATCAGATTAAGAACCCCAATTTAAAAATCTGTTTTGGAGTATGTAGATGAAAATAACTTGAAATTAACAATAATTTACAAATACTGTAGAGGAAATAATTTTATTACTTTTCTAAGCCACATGACAATCAATTTTGGTTCTAGAGTGACAATTAACATTAAATTCTTTAATGACCATTATCAAGGAAAGAGGGGAGGAAGAGAGAGGAAATTGATTTAGAATGTTTTAAAAATCTGTTGCAATACTTTTATATTGGAATTTTAAGATGAATGATGGTAGTCCCTGTCCCATTATCATAAGAATTATATTTATTAATGCTGTGTTTTATAAGATGATTACAGTTTTAAATATTTAGCTAAAGTCATAAGTGAGATCATTCAAAGGTGAATATTGAGATTTCAAGGTCCTCACACCTAGGGCTATTGAACAGCCAAGGAATTTAAGTATGTTGCTGCAAAATATCCAAAGGCTGCAGCAGAACTAGATCTGAATTCAAAGGGCTGAAAATACTGTAAGGTTGTAACAGAAATGTTGAATCAGAGCCTCAGGATGTGACTGTCAAAACACAGTATTGCATTTTATTCTATGTGTCTATTCCATCAAGAAAAATGAAGTACAACAATGAACCAAATTGTTTTTCCTACAGAATGGTACTGTAAAAGAGATTCTTATCCTTAAGTTCATGTAATTAATATTTCATAGAGTAAAATATTTGGATTCATCATTAAGCATAAAATGTTTACTCATTATACCCAGAAAGCTACATCTGATTTTCAACTAACACTGGACATAACCTCACAGTAGAATACAAAATGTTTAATTTTAATTTCTGATAGATTTTCACTGGCATTCTTTAAAATATAGCAATATGAGCACAGATGCCTTTAAAATGATTTGATGTAATTACCTAATAATTAACACATTTTAATTTCTGTATCATTTTATTTAAGAGTAAAATTATTATTAACCACCTCCAATTTTATTCTGCTGAAATTTAAACATTTACCAACAATTCACCATATTAGTTTTTAAATACCTAACTAGTCATATTCACCCTCTAACTTCATATCCATATATATCCGCAAATATGTATTATTTTAAATATTAAAATAACCTTTCTTAAATGAAGATATTTTATATAAACACTCATCTGAAAATCATTTTAAAAATAAAGTTTTAAAGATGAAATTAATTATATTATACTGCCCTGGATCATTTTGGTATAATTACTACATGCCAATTATACTAATTTTGGTATAACTACTATAAGAACTAGAAATGGTCAAATAAGAGATTAAAAGCAGTTCATTTCCTTTTGTCCTCAACATAAACCCTAAAAAGGTTTATCTGTTCACAAAAGGTAAAGATTGTAATATACAAGCTAACTAAAATTCAAGAATAGTCTTGAGTAGATACTATTTTTATTCTTGTTTATGAAGATGGAGTAAAAATTACACCCCTTCTTTAAAATAAAGTGCATAAAGAAGAAATAGCATAAAATGGGTTATATTTAATGGAAAAAAATGTAATTCAAAATTTATTAAAGAGACTTCTCTTTTGAAGGAATAAATCCAGAATTAATACATCAACTTAGAGAATGAAAAAATAAAAACTTTCTGTTAATAATGTCAAGATAACCTTAGCATTCTGGAGAGGAATATTAATGCTCAGATGGGTAGGTAGGTAGACAGACAGACTGGGAGAGAGACAAAAAGGAAAAGAAATGTTTCAACCAACTCCATTCAGAATGTCACCCAAACTCACTGAAAAAAAAATTAAGTGTGCCACATAGTTATGTATACATTGAATAGAGCAGTGGATTTGCTAACTAACACCAGGTAGAGAAAAAGAAAGCTTAGAAACATAACCACCCCCCAATGAAAACTACAAAAAAGCATTACTATAAACAGGAAAGTATAACAATATGAATGATGCTCTTGTTAGTTCTATCGTTAGCTGGTGTTGTATGGGGTATATAGAGTGACAAAGTAATCCTAACATGAAAATACTCTGTAATGAACTAAACTTTTATAATGTTAATAGTCAAAAATTTCTCCTATCAGTTAATAATACAGAATCTCCCCAGAGATATCAATGTCTTCAGAAGTTAGGCTTTTATTGTAAACAAGCAAAAAATCCAATGCAAATAAAGTGCATAAGTTCCAAAGTGAAACTGCAGAGTATATAAAAATTGCAGGAATTCACTAAGTTCATGAAAGTGAGGAATAAAACCGTTCAAAACACATTCAAAGCCACTGACAAATCAAAACTATAAGATACAATCTTATGAAAGAAGAGAAAATAGAATACCTGCAAAATTTGTGCAAGAAAAAAGCTTTCTTTGAATGCCACAGATTATGTCCTTGAAGAAATGGATGAAACCCTTAAATATTTTCACTAGAGAGTCTCTTTATGATGGTGTTCCAAAATTCACATGTGCAGTGAAAGCTGTTGCATCTTGTACTACATCTTTATGTCTGCGAAATTGTTTTCCAAAATCAACACTTGATTGCCCCTTTTCCACTCCCTGTATTGAAGTTATGGTTACAATTATTGTCTAAAATATATTTACATTTTATTTCATATTTTCAGGTAAAGTTCTAAACTTTTTCCAAAGTATTTACTTTGAATTAACACCCCCACTATATATATATGGGATATATTTTCTGAAACAACCATTTACACCAAAACTAGTTATATAACATTAAGAGTTTCATTAAAGGAATATATTTTAGAAAATTTACAAAAAATTCACTTACACTTAGAACACATCTCATTTCCTTGTGAAAGTATCTTCTAAGCTATGGCCAAACTCTTAACAGTATCTCTTGCCAAGTCAACTCAAAATTCTACAATTGGACTCCCTGCCTCCATCACTTGTCCCTCCACAGTCTTTTATGCATACCAAAGACATTTTTTCATGTTTTTAGGAAATATTTTATCAAACCCTCACTTAAAAGTCTTTGAAAGACTTACCAGTATACTTAAGTTTAAATCCAAATAAGCTACATACACTTGACAAAGTCCTACCTCTTTGCTTTTTATAGCAGGTTATCTACCCTCCCTGCTTGTGCTGTTCCAGCCACAACAGCCTTTTTTTCTTTTTATTGCCTACATGGAAGGCCTTTTCATTTACTCTTGCCTTCTCTGCTCCTGCATGTGTGCATGGCAGGCTCCTTCTTGTTATTCAGGTCTTATTTCAAATTACACCTCCTCATAGAGACTTCCAGATCACTCTTCATATCAAATTGTTTGTTCTCTGACCTCATCACTCTGTTTAAGCACATCTCCCTACAGCCCCCACTTGCCTGCTCCATAGTACTTAGTCACCTCTCAAACTGTCTTGCCAACCTAATTCCTTCTTTGCCACTGTCTGTCTCTCCAGATGGGAATATGAGTCCCAAATGAGCAGTGACTTTATCTGTCTTGCCAGCCACTGTACACTATCACTTAGAACAATATCTAGATTAAAATAAGCATTAAAGAATATCTGTTTAAAAGATGAATGAGTAAAATGGAAATTATTTTAAATTATCTTTAATATTTTTATTAGAGGTGCATTACCAAAGTTTAAACAATTATGAGCTACATACATTGTATACCCACAGATTAATACTTTGTTTTTATCATTTAGAATCATATGAGGGCCTGTCATCAAGTTAATCCCTCGATATATCAATTCTTTATATGTTTGCATACTTTCTGAATTAACATTAAAAGAAGTCTTCTGTGTTCTCTCAAAAGTGAAATGTTCTCCAATATGTCTATAACCCAAGACTGCATTGAATTAAAACAACCATAAAACTAGTTCAAAACAGTGAGATAGAAGGATTTGGAAGAGATAGAAACAGGCTCTTAACATTTGATTTCAGCTTAATGCTACCCCAGAACCTCTGACAACAATTTAAAATTACATCAGATAAAGAAAAGATCCCAAGTTTAACATCAGAGTTTTATTCCAGCATCCACTTTTGTAAAGAAGTGAAAATATTTTTTCTGATATTCTATGACCCATCTGCTGCACACACACACACACACACAAAAAAAAAAAAAAGAGAGAGAGAAAAGGAAAAAAAATACAAATAGAAAAAAGGATTTTGGCCTTGTATATATAAAATGTGATAACTTGTATGTACTAGTCAAAATATGAATGTTTCTAAATATATTTTATATAAATAATTTCATTGTTTTTCATCTATGAATATTAACTTTATTTTTCCCAAAAAATTTCCTTAAAATTATCTGAATAATTGAAATATCCAGCTTTAATGAATTCATACATATCTAAACAGGGCATAATGTTTATTTTAAAAGTTGTACTTTTAAGCATTTCTCCTTCATGCATGTAGTAACAAGGCTGTTGTTAGATTTAATGATTACTTAACTTACCATAATTTACATTTTAATTTCAAAAGACCTTATCACAAATAAATGCAATTCCATCCAAGTTCAAAGTTTTAGTTTTAGTCTATGGTCAACATAATAAAATGCTTTTAGTATAATAAAGTGGCCCAATTAAACTTATTCCAGAGGCAAGAAATTCATACAGAAACATAAAAACAATGAACCTTTAATTTGGAAATTCTGAAGAGTTAATCTTACCCTATATGTGTAACCTTTCAAAGACCCAGAAGCTCAAATTATACTAAAATTACAAAAGTGTCTTTAATCAGAAAGTTCTTATATGAAAATATTTTAGAAGCTCTCAGTAATCATCAGACATTTCCTACTACTCCAATAATACTAAAGTATAATTTTATTTTTTCATATAAATGTATCAAGAGACAGACTTATTCAGACATTATCTTGGCTACTGATCCTTTAAAATGGTGTTATGCATACTAAAGTGTCAAACTTTGTTTTTTGAGAACCAAAATTTGGCTAAGTTAATGAGGAGTTTCCACAATCTTCCACAAAGATTTTCACTTTCCACACATCTTTGGTAAGCACTACCAAACAACAATAAACACTTGAGCTCCTTAGTATAAAGTTGTTTTACAAATCAAAACAATGAATAATCCATATTGGATCTCTATTGGAAATTTCTCTATTGGAAATTCCTTGGTTTTTCACAGCCATCTATAGTCTCATTAACTTACAGATCATTTCAATTTCACAATGATCATTTGGAGACAGCACACTATCTGGACAAAAAAATAAATACATTTGAAAGCATGCTTCCAGAATAGGGGTATAAAAATCTCCCTAGACCCCTTCCTTGGGGAAACAACTATAACAGGTAAAAATTATGTAAAACAACCACTTCAAATGTCAGGAAATCTTCTAAAGAAATACAACATAAGAAACATTTATTCAACAAAAGTTGGTAAGTCTCAATAAAAACAGTGAAAGTCTATGGCATTTGAGCAATGACCCCCTTTTGCCTACCGAGATCAGCCTAATGGAAGCTCTACTACAAGCATCAAGGATGAGTAGCCAAGAAGACAGAGCTCTCTCTCCCAAAAGATTCTATTCTAGGGCTCTGGTTTCTCCCCAAGAGGAGAAGTTCACTGGCATTCCTCATCTTGCCCAGCTCAATGTTGCCAAAACTATTCCAGGCAAGAACAACAAAATGACTACCTATGTGTATCTGGATGATGGTACTTGGTCCTGATTGCCCTTACATAATGAAGCTCCTAGCATTCAGGTTCAAGAAAAAGGCAAAAACAAGGACTACCACCCCTATCAAATACCCCACTCATTATAACAAGGGTGTCATCCCTAGAAAAGTGAGTCATTGCCTTATCCCCAGTTCTGAAGCAATGGTTCAAGTGTTCTCCCAAAATAAGAGGTATGGCATAAGAATAGAATGTTCCATAGGTCTCTTTAAGAAAAGTGACCTTATTTGGGCTAGATCATTGAAAGTGCAAGTCTAAGGATGCTTAAAAAGAGATTTTATGGTGATAAACTGAGACTAGTTGCTCCATGAGAGTTAAAAAAAGAAAGGATAAATGGCACACAAGCTACAGATTTTAACAGAGAAAAGTCTTATCCCAAAGAAAGCCTATGAAAATGGACTCAAATTTAATTGGATCAAACTAGAGAGAAATCATTTCCCTAGGTGTTGTTCAAAACAATAGAGCAATCTGAAAGCAACTAGAAGAGGCTAACAGGAGGCGATGATACCAGTGGAAATAGATCAGTTAGAAATTTAACAAGGAAACTACAGTAAGAGCCAGTCAAAAAGAGACCAACTGAAGCTACTTTGACCCCTTGATAAAAACAGATGTCAGGGTGACTGTGCACATGCCCAAAGCTGTGCCCCTGGGGAACAACATCAGAGGCTACAAACTGTGGAAGAAAAGGACTTTATTAAAATAGTTGGGAAAAATTAGTAAACAAATAAACAACAAGCATAAGAAAATCTTGAAAGCAGCAAGAGGAAAACAATTTGTCACACAGAAAGACACCCTCTGAAGAATGACTGGTTTTTCATAAAATCAATGGAGAACATAAGGCAGTGGGATAATATTTTCAAATTGCTGAGAGGAAAAAATATCAATCAAGATTATCATATTCAGAGTTCTGGCCAAGATGGAGGCATAGGTAGAAGCCCTTCACTTCTTGGTACAACCAAAAGGAGCATAGCAACCAATCTAAAATCAATAAACCACCAGAAGCATCAGAAAATCAAACCAAAGAACTCCAACAACCCAACCAAGGAATTAAAGAAAAAATCAATCAGAACAACCAGACTGGTAAGGTGGCAGGCTGGCCAGCAGAGAAAAACCAGGGCAAGTCAGTAGACCTTGGGGACAGGACTGGCTGTGGCAAGGTGGCAGGCTGCACAATTGCACAGGCAGGGATGACTTAAGGGGCAACTGAGACTCACAGTTGATACAGCGGTTGCTACATTGTGAGAAACTCCCAGTCTCACACGAGTCTGACAGAAAGTGCGCTAGGGAGGAGCAGGCAAGCTGCATTGCTCCCTCCCTGACCCCTCCCCCACAAGCAGGGCCACAGTGCAGCAGGGAGGGTTGCCCTGCCTGGGTGAATACCTCAGGCCCCTCACAACTTATTGCCTGCACCAAAACAAAGAAATATGGCCCAAATGACAGAACAGAGCATAATCCCAGAAAGAGAACTAAACAATGAGGACATAGCCAACCTATCTGATGGAGAATTTAAAGCCCAGGTAATCAAAATGCTCAAAGAACTGATTGAGCTTGGTCAAATGAAAGAACAAATGAAAGATACCCAAAGTGAAATAAAGAAAAATATTCAGGGAACCAAGAGTGACAGGAAGGAAATCAGGACTCAAATCAACAATCCAGAACAAAAGGAAAAAATAAACATCCAATGAGAACAGAATGAAGAAAGAATTCAAAAAAATTGAAGACAGTCTTACAAACCTCTGGGACAACCTAAAATGCTCCAATATCCAAATTATAGGGGAACCAGAAGGAGAAGAACAAGAGCAAGAAATTGAAAATTTATTTGAACAAATAATGAAGGAAAATTTCCCTAATCTGGCAAAGGAAATAGACATCTGGGAAGTCCAGGAAGCCCAGAAAAAGAATTTAGACCCAAAGAGGAACACACCAAGGCACATCATCAAGTTACCCAAGATTAAAGACAAAGAGAAAATCCTAAAAGCAGCAAGAGAAAAGGAGACAGTTACCCACAAAAGGGTTCTCATTAGACTATCAGCTGATTTCTTAAAAGAAACCTTGCAGGCAAGAAGGGGCTGGGAAGAAGTATTCCAAGTCATGAAAGGAAAGGACCTACATGCAAGATTACTCTGTCCAGCAAAGCTTTCATTCAGAATGGAAGGGCAGATAAAGTGCTTCCCAGATAAGGTCAAGTTAAAGGAGTTCATCATCACCAAGCCATTATTATATGAAATGTTAAAGGGACTTATCTAAGAAAAAGAAGATAAAAAATAGAGCAGTAAAATGACAACAAACTCATAACTATCAACAAATGAACCTAAAAGAAAAGAAAAACAATGAAAACAAAAACTAAGCAAACAACCAGAACAGGAACAGAATCAGAGAAATGGACATCACATGGAGGGATTTCAGAGGGGAGGGGGAAAGGGGGAATAAGGGGAGAAAGGTACAGGGTATAAGAAGCATAATTGTTAGGCATAAAATAGATGGGGAGAGATGAAAATATTATAGGAAACAGAGAACTCAAATAACTTATATGTACAATGCATGGACATAAACTAAGAGGAGTGGGGAATGATGGAGAGTTGGAGGGCAGGGTGGAGGGGGGATAAAGGGAGAAAAAAAATGGGAAAAGTGTAATACCATAATCAATTAAAATACTTTAAAAAAGATTTTCATGTTCAGCAAAATAACCTTTTAAATATGAAGACAAACTCAGACATTCTCAGATCAACAAAAACTGAGAGAATTTATTATATAGCAAGTACATTTGCTTTCAAGAAATACTAAAGCAAATTCTTAAGGTTGAAAGCAAGGGCCATCCAACAGGAATATGCACCCACACTAAAAAGTAAAATGTGTCACTATAGGTAATTATTAAAAAATTATAAATAGGAGAAAAGTCGTACTGAATTAAGAAAATGACACCTTATGGTAAAGTGAATCCACAGAAAGAAATGAAGTAGTAAATAAAAAAGTAAATATAACAAAACTCTATAAATATATACTGGCTCTCCCCTACTTTCAGCTTTCTTTTAAGATATACAGCTTTCTTTTTAGATATACATAAAGCATATCTAAATTAATAATTATAACAATGTATTATCTGGTTCATAACATAAACTATCTCCCTGTGTCCTTCTCTATCCACACCTACATATGCATGCATGTATTTATATGTGCATGTATACACATACACACACTATAGGAAGCAAATGTAGGGCCATACAGGAGTGACATTTCCATAACTCATTGAAATTAAGTTGACATAAATCTGAGTAAATTATGATGTATACTACATATCCTATACTGAGTAAAAAAAGATATATATTTTACACACACCATATACGTGTGTGTGTATTACACATATATATATTATAAAACAAAAAGTTAAATGGCAAACATAAATCCAATCATATCATCAATAACATTAGATATGGATATATTAACAATCCAATCAGGAGAGTCTTAGCCTGGAAAAAAACAACAAATAACATCCAAAATATGCTGTCTATAGGAAAGACATTCTTTATATTCAAAGATACAAACAAATGAAAGTAAAACTATGCTATACAAACAGTGATGCAGAAAAGCAAAAATTGTTACATTACTATCAGACAAAATATACTGTGAAAGAAAATGATGTTACTAGAGATAGATTCACTGAATAATTGAACAACTGAAATCACACAAAGTGGGAAATAAAGTTAGAAAGTAATAACAAAAGGGAATTTGGAAAATTCACACATATTTAGAAACCAATACATTCCTAAATAACCAATGTGTCAAAAAAATCAAAAGGGAAATTAGAAAATCCTTTCAGATGAATGAAGAAAAAACAAAACTGTTAAGATGCAGCATAAGCAATGCACTGATGGATATTTATATTTGAATATACATTAAAAAGAAGAAATATCTCAAATTAATATTATTATCTGTTACCTAAGAACAGTAGCAATATAAAGGCAATGAAATCTAAAAGAAGAATAAAGGAAACAATAAAGATTGGTATTCAAATTACTGAAATAAACAACTGAAAAACAATGCAAAAAATCAACATAAAAGCGGACAAATCTTCAGCAAGATTGACCAAGAAAAAAGAGGGAAGACCCAAATAATTATGATAAAAATGAGAGAACATCACTATCAACCTTACAGACATAGAAAGAATTGTAAGGAATGCTTTGAACTGGAAGAAAAGCACAGATTCAAAACAATAAAAGGCAAATGATCAAATATGACTCAATACTAAACAGAAAATCTGAATAGACCTACAACATCTAAATATGATTGATTAATAATTTAAAAACTTCCCACAAAGAAAGACCATGCCCATACCACTTCATTGGAGAATTCCACCTAATATTTACATAATAATTAATACTGACTCTTCACAAATTTCCAAAATATAGTGAGGAATGCTTTTCAATTCATTCTATAAGGTGAGACTATACTGGTACCAAAACAAAATAATGGCATGGAAAAGGAAACTAAACACTAAATAATATCTCTTATGAATTTACATGCAAAATCCTCAACAAAATTCTAACAATCATAGTAAAAATCATAATTCACACAGCATTATGAAATGGAATTTTTCTAGAATACAAGGCTGGTTTAACATCTCAAAGTAAATCAATGTAACACACTGTATCAACAGAATAAAGAACAACAGCACATGACTGTCTCATAAATGCAGCAAAAGTATGTGATGAATATCATGACAAAAACTCTCAAGAAAGTAAGAATAGAAGGGAACTTTCTCAGTCTGATAAAGGACATGTATACAATATCCATTGTTATCATTATACTTAGCGGTAAAAGTCTGAATGTTTTCTACCTAAATTTAGGAACAAATAGGGATGTCCATTCTCATCATGTCTATTCAACATCACACTGAAGGTTCTAGCGAGGACAAGAATAAAAATAATAAAGACAAACAAACACAAAAGAATCCAGATTGGAAATAAAAAATGTAAACCTAACTCTACTTGCCAACATGATGTTATGATCCAGCATCTAGAAAAACCTAACTGGTACACACACACACACACACACACACACACACACACACACACCCCTATTAGTGGTATGTTTTCCTTACTGAACATGACAAATAAGATTCAACTGCTACAAAGATCAACTTCCCCTCTGAGCTATCCTTTATCTCTCCAATTTCTGTGATGGCTAATATGAGTACAGCTGTGAAATACAGACTATATTATGAGAAATTAGAACTATATCATGCCTTTGCCACAGAACAGCCACATTCATTTCCCTACAATTATAACTTACACATTTGTTACCACCGTGAGGGGCTCAGGAAAAGTAACTAAGAATTTCAATATTCTACATGTAAGTCAGACAATGGTAAAGGAAAGAGTTCATTTGAAGCTACCCTCAGCCAGAATCAGATAGTATATAAGACCTAGCTGAGGAGTGGGGCCTGAGAGTCACTAGGTATTTAGTGGCAATGCATATCCACAAGTTCTGACCTGAGCAGAAGATCAGTGTTAAGTGCCCAACATTTTAAAGCTTTCCACTTACTGCTGAGTAAATTACAAAGTATATTATGATTCTGAGGTGGAATGTGTAATGCAGGGACAGCAAAGCAAAACCCAGTTAGAAAGTGGGAAACAAGTAGCAGTAGTCAAGTAACATGAAGAATCTACTATGCAAAATTACCATAAAAAGGGGGTGGAGGAATTGAGCAAAAAGAAAAAGGACTCATGGACATAGACAACAGTTTAGTGATTGCTGAGGGGAATGTGGTATAAGGGGACTAGAAGGTAATGGGAAAATGCAATAAAGATTAAATCACAAAAAGAATCATTTATGTCCAGACTTTCATCTTTAACCCTTGTAATTTGATACCTGAACTCATTCAATACATATTAATTAAGAATCTATTATATGTAAGGCTCTAAGAAAAAAAATGGTAGGCAACAGAGAAGGTCCTGCTGCTGCTGTCATATATGTATCTGTTTCTAAAGTCTGTTCCCCAATTTACCACATTTTCACTTTCAACACTTACACATAGCAGTGTTTGGATGATTTATGCATGTGTATATATATACATGCATATTGACAACAAGTTGAAAAGCTATACTCTTGGCAAAAAAAAAAAAATAAAGTAACAGCTATTTTGGCCATGAAAGTTCTATTTATCACCTCTATCAACTGTTCCAACAGCTTATTCCTCAGACTCTATTGTACTACATACAGGTGTTAAAAGCTTCTGATTAGCCCAAGACTCGCTTAACCAATAGGATGCAAGATGTGTAAGCAGACAGAGGTTAGGTTTCATATTCAGATTCCAAGAAAAATGCACGCAAGTAACAATGTTCGGAAATAGTGGCAGAGAAAAATCTCATTGGTAACTTTCTACATCTTGCCAACCATACGATTCTTCTTGCCTCCACTTCAGATTACCCTGGGACCTGTACTTTGCTCTATCTACACACTCCTTTTTTCATTTCATCTGGTCCCAGAGTGATGACTCTCTAATCTATGTATTCATCCTAGATGCTTCTTGGCACTTTAGACTTACATGTGCAATGACTTATTTGATATCTCCATAAGGATATCTAATAGACATTATGTTGAACTATATGAAATTACCATTTTCAATGAACAAAAATTGAATATAAGAAGTTTCACATGGTTCAAACTAATACTTAAACTTAATTTGGTCCTAACAAAACACAGAATTTCTCAATCCCACCATTAAATGTGTTCTACCTTGTGTTCTCTTTTGTCAATAAACAGCAGCATCATCGCCTACCAGCATACACAGCAAAAGTCAAGGGGCTACTCAGGGTTCTTCTTTTCCCTCACTATCCATATCCAGTTCATTGCAATGGAAGTCACATACATGGCTTTACCTCCAGCTTCGCCATGGCACACATCTCTTCTCTGGGACATTTGTTTCCATTCTTGCCACCCTCACCCCCCATCACCAAAGTACACACACCACCAGAAACCACACAAGTCACCTTGTCTATCCTCTAATTAATCCTTTATTGTGCTTTCTAACTGCATAAATTATGTACCCCTTTGTGATGTGACCCAGGTCTCCCTTCTAACCTCATCACCTACCACTCTGCAATTACTGCCAGGATAACTTAGGTCCTGTGCCCTAGGTGCCAATGTACATGAATGAATGAATAGGTTTTTATTGAGAACAAGATACAAATATAATTTTGTATTCTAGTCAGCGAGGCACTTAAAATATAATTAGGTAGGAGAACAAAGCTACATGAAAACAAAGATTAAGAATTGAAATCCAACTACATTGAGTTGAAGTTTCATTGCCAATTGTAAACAATATGACCCCCAAAATAAAAAGTTTGATTTCTCTAAGCCTTAATTTTCTCATGTGCAAAAGGAAAATATAAACACACATATCATTTTTAAGCACAAAAAGTGCTGAAAATCATAATGGCTTCATGTACAAAATGCAAATATAAAATTCCCAATGCTTAATAAATCCCTCACCAATCCACAACAAGCCAAAGGACACCAGCTGATGAACTGGTCCATAATCTTATTAAATAACAATGATCCCTTTTGTGAGAGTGATAACTACTTTAGGATGACTGAATATTTAGAGAACAATATTAATTACCTTTTCTATAATTTCTATTTAAATTTATTCCCTAATGAGAAAAGAAGAAAGCAAGCTACTTATTCTGTTTATTTGTCCTAGGCTACTAGAGTTCTTATGATTATAAATATTTTATAATGTGTTCTGCAACATCTTAATAAGATAGAGAAGCTTAACATTTCAAAGTTGAACATCATCATTACAACTGACCATTTTACAAACACCAGAAGGTGAAGGAGACAATATAAGAAATTGGCCTGAAGGAACAAAGTAATATAGGGTCAAAATTGGTACCACTAAACAACTATTTCAACTAAAAATTCCTATATTCACTTGCAAATGAAGCATTAATGTTACCTTGATGTGTAATGCTCTTTTTGTAAAATTGCTTTGTTTTTTACAATACATATGAATAAAACTCTATAGTTAATTTTCAACTAACAATGGGCTGTCATAAGTGCATATATTAAAAGCAACTCATTAAGAATGTCTTTTTCCTGAACTCAGTGACTTATGACAAGGAAGCTAAAAGGAAACAGATTAAAGATCTTAACACACCCTTTAGTCTAAGGTAGTTTAACTCTTTCAGATGAGGAGACTAATTACACCATGAAAGAACCAAATCATCAGGCTAAATTTTCTGAAGAACTAAGTCATTGCACATGTTTATTATAAAAATAGAATATAAAATTCTTTTTCAAATGCTATTCAGCAATTTAAATAGCCCATTTTTTTAATATTCAAAGTCCTCTTGATTTTTCCTTACAATATTCATAATATTAAAAATCTTAAATACTTCAAATAAACTACATCAAATAGACTTTGATATTTACAATTAAAAGGAGCTAGATTTTTTGAGCATCTTATGTGTACCAGATACAATTCATTCATTATTCTGGTTAATACTCACAAAAGACTTATATAAGATATGCTATTATTTTTATTTTATAGGTGAAGAAACATGTCTTAGTGAGATTAATCAACTTGCCTAAATTCATAAAACTAATTGATAGAGCTGGAATTCAAACCAAGGTCAAGTGAATCTAAAGATCATTCTCTATTCTATTGGTCACAATGCCTCTAAGCCCATTTCTAAGCTACTTTTAGAACTTAGACTTGTTTCTAGATTTTTCTGGTAGAGCATTTAACCTTTGCCAGATGTTATCACACCACTTCAGTGCAAAAAATTTGGTGAATTTTTCTAATGCTAGACAATTTCTCAGGGCTTTTACTAACAAGAATGCATTTTTGGTACTCTCAATATATAAAATATGCATATCATCATAATAAACTAATCTTATCAAGAAGTTAGGAAACTCCAAGTCTATCAAGTACCTTGTTAAAATTTTCAAAACCCTATTTCATAATTCACTCTTACCACCCAGAATAATATGGTCTTTAATCTATACTATTTGTTACAGAAAAACCTCTGTGTTCAGTCTCCCTCATTAAGAGAAAATGGTGAAATGGTGATACAAACTTTAAAAAGATTATTTTTCTAACTGGAGCAATAAGAAATAAATCTGAAAATTCTCTAAACATTTATTGGAATAATGGGATAATAAAAAATAGAAATTTGATAATCCACTAGTGTCATACCTATTATTTTCATTAGTGCAATACTTAAGAATTTATGTTAGAAAACTAAGAATCTATAAATAAGCCACAAAGAGGAAATCAATACACTTAGTTTTTGTTAGGTGTGCCAGGAATGAAAGATGATGTTACCAGTGAAAGCTTCAATAGCAAAGAAGGTTCCCAGGTATAGAAAAAAATTTATTTTAAAAAATTATAACATATTTACCCTGATCACTCATATCACACTGTAGTTTTCATCTATTTTATACTTTAGAGGGGACAGATGTAAAAGCTGAGTTACTACAAATCTAATGAAAATTACCAGCTGAATTTTTAGTCTTTAAATACAACATATAAGTTAATAAAACTATCAAGTACTTAACATCTTTAAGAAATGCTTCCATTATGTTTAACTTTTAGAAGCCACAACGTGTAGTGGAAAGGGCCTGGGCTTTGGGGATGTGCAGTCCAGGATTTGTATCTCTGTTCACTACTTCTGGCTGTGTATCATGTGTACCAAGTCTTCTATTGTGTCTGGACATCCATTTAAAATTAATTTAAATGCTGCTGCTTCTAATAGTCAGTGTTTCTATTCAAAACACAGGGAACAACAAGCCCTCATTCTCAACCTCTTCCCCGACACGCCCCAACCCCTAACTCCCTTACGAGAAAGAAGGTCCTCTCCTCTACCCCAACCTCTTCCTAAACTGGTGGGGACAGTCACATTGGGAGAAGGACCAGAAGCTGTCTGACACTGATTGAGTCATTGTGCTTCCATCCCGTAGAATTTGGAGTCTGTGATGACAGCCCCAGACCTGGACATCCTCTTCCTGCAAACAGGCCTACTATCTTAAGAGACCTGCAGCCTTGTTCAGGGGGCTCTTTGGCAAGATGCATTCCTCATCTGATTCTGAACGAGAGTCTGAACTAGAAGATGATTTTCTGGCTGCCTTGTCCTCGAGGGGATAGAGTTAAAGCTAGTTTTTGTAGCTACTTTGTTTGAAACTGTGTTTTTTATAGAGAGCCCTTCCTTTGCTAATGTGATTGAAATTTTCTCTGAGGACCTTCTGACCTCCAAGGTGACATTGCTGAGACCACCACTATTTGATTCATGATAAGACTCGGACTCTGAGGAGGAACTGGGACTATATTTTACATGAATGTCCATGCCACCTTTCCTTTTGGCTTTAACCAGGCTGATTCTAGCAGGAGAACTCTAGACTTCTAGACAGTCCACTCTTTGTCTGTGCTTTAGGAGACTTGGGATTCTTTGTCTGTTTTTTATATATACATTTCTTCTTTTTCTTTGGTGATTTTTTCGGCATCTTCTTCATCATCATCTACAACATCACATTTTGCTTTGTTTTTCCCTCATTTTTTCCCTTCACACTTTGATCTGTGACAGTTTTTGGTTCTAGATCCAAGGTGGCCTCAATTTTGTTTTTCTCTTGCCTCTTCCAATGCTTCTTTGAATTTCTGCCATCAGTGTCTTCATCTCCTTCCAACTTAAATGACTGCTTCTTTGCTTTCCTGGGTAAGAAATGAGTACCATCACCATTACAGACTCACCTATTATTATGTAGAATCCAGTAGAAACACACAAGAAGGACTATAGTCTGTTATCACTGTTAGCAGCTGTCCCTCAAGCTGGAGAAAATATTTTATTTAAGCTTCTGGAATTAACATCCAATTATTCACCTGATGTCTCCGATTACAAGGAAGGAAAAATATTAAGCCACAATCCAGAGACCCAGCAAGTAGATATAGAAATTCTTTCATCCTTACCTGCTATGAAAGAACCTGGGAAATCTGATATGGTTTACCACAATGAAAATGGAACTGAGGTAATGGAGTATGCTGTGACACAGGAGAAAAGGATCACTGTTTTTTGGAAAGAGTTGATTGATCCAAGACAGGCTGTTGAACCTTCGAATAAACATATCAAGTACAGAGTATGACATCTGGAAGAGTATGACATCAGAGTAAAAAAATCTGGAAGTTGTATGCATTTTTTTTGTTATCTTTGCTTTACTGAATAGGACAAAATATCTATTTCATCATTTAAAATACATGGGTGTGTTGCTTTTCTAAAAATTTTTTTCAGGTTTAATTTTAGTAACAAAATTTTAAAACACAACATTTCCTGTAGGCATTGTTATTTACCAGTAGGTATGGCTTCTTGTCTTTTTTATTTTATTTTTTTACCATCAAGTAGCCATTGTCAGAAGCAGTTTATAAATACCAAGTACAAGAAAGTGCTACATATCTTCTCTCAGTAAGAGTTATTAAGTAACATTGTAAAACATGAAAGCATGTTACTTGACCTAATTTTTTACATTTGAGTGGTTCTATTAAATGTGGAACATCTTAAAAATTTCATGTATTTTATACTTGTAATTGTCAAGAATTAACAAATAGTTGGGTTTGTTGCAGGCAGTAAGTTAAGAAATCCTTTCACATATTTGTCACCTTTAAAGTGAAGGGTTCTTAGGGTCCCCCACAGAGCAGTCAACATGAGCTCTGGTGTGTGTGCCTGCAGAAAAACTCCTGTTTCACTTGGTGAGAGGATTTACTAGGAGTTCAGACCAGGAATGTGTTATCTTGCTAGAAGATCTCAAGTATCTGGCTGAGTGTGCTAGAGTGAGGATCCTGAACAAAAACTTCCTTTCCTGTTTTTATTCAACACAAAGCTAAAATGACTAAATATATACTGTGAAAATTGCTTCCTTTAACAAAATATAGGATCCTGTCTTCAACTTTGCAGATTTTTAAATAAAATTATATTGAACTAAAAAAATAAAATTAAGAGGTTCTGAATAACATGCATTTTAGAGGACTATATAAGGATCAGTAAAAATAACCAACTCTGTAGTCATCTAATTAGAATACCTTCAATAAATGTTATCTGTGATTACTCTTGCCCTTTTATAATAAAGAAAAATGAACTTAATGTTTTCAAGCTTAATTTTCACAGAGCCATGGAAATATGCACTTTATGAATGTCTATTAATTGATAACCTACTATATATCATTCATTAGCTGTATGTATTTTTTGTCTATCCTTTTCTCTCCTTTTTCCACCTTTTTGTTCTCAACGAATTATGTATTTTTGACTCAGCTATATGATGCATTTCTTGGTAGTTTGGCAAAATCAAAATATCTACAGTTTAAGAACTATTTTAAGTTCATTGAAGTCAGAAATAGTATCTTACTTTTATATCCACTACAGCATGTAATGCTTTGCTATATTATGATAGATGGAGATTAATTCATTCATAGAACTTATTATCATGCATTGAGTCAGGATTAGTAGATTTTACTAACGTTAGAAGATATACCAAAGGCATATGTTTTGTCCTGTAATTATTCAATTACTAATTTTATAAAAGTGGTTAAAAGTGTCCTGTAATTATTCAATTACTAATTTTATAAAAGTGGTTATAATGTCTTTCATAACATCACCTGTTTTTTCCATACAATAAATAAACCATTTGTACTTAAGTATTAGTTTTTCAATGCTCACGATTCTGCAACACTCTTTTAAAAAAGGAAATTGCAAATAATTTACCTGTTGGACTTTTCCATGTTGGAATTCTTTAAATCATGTATGAAATACTCCTCCCCCATCATCTTTTACATAAAGGGGAGGAAAAAAGCACCTTGAAGAAAGATTATAAATCCAAAGAAAATTGCCAAAGCAATTATAGTATTTCCATCAAAGGCTTTATTTTTCCTTTAATATAAGAAAGAAAAAACAATTATAATAAAACTGTTCTATGCCCTGGCTGTTAAAAAAATTTGCTTGCCAGTGTAACACCTATGTTAAAGCAAGAAAACACATAAATATTTTGAGTGATCCAGCACATGGCTGTTACTGTGGTTCATAATAAACCAGCTTTATCAAGGAATTACTAATCACTATATACCTGTTTAAACACTATTTTTAACACCTGTACACCTGGACCCCTGTCTCTTACATATACATAATATGTAACAGTTGACAACTCATTGACATATGATTATAACAGTCTATAAATATACTCGTAAATGCAAATGATAGCATCTATTAAAAACTAAGAGGCAGTCACTAATAATAACCCTTTCTCACCTAAGCCACAATAATAGCTGTACTAACAGCAGAGAGAAAAAAATCACTGACTAGTAACAAATTGATCCTGAATGTTCCTCAGTGCCTCAAAATCAATATTGCCCTTCAGCTGTGCCAAATGAACTGTGTGCTATTTCTAGAGCAGACTCCAGGGATAAACAGTTTCTTCACTAGCTTATAAAAGAGATATGAATGGCTCTAATTAGAATAGAGTTTATTGATACTCCATGGGTTTCTGCCACTAAGGTTGCTCAAACAATCTAAAGAATGTGGGTAGACATTCAGTGGCATATATAGATAGGCTCCCTATCCCACTGCAAAAAACTAGGTGTAGTGCGTTTGAAAGATAGAGTCAAAAATAAGCACAGACCTAAGCTCAGTTACTGAAAGCAAGGATCAGGATAGACAAGAACAAGGGGCTAAAATTCAGGTACCAGTAAACAACATGACATTCCTAAGACAATCAGAATTGTTGGTTTTGCTGTAATTACATAGTTTGTAGTTAGTTGTAGCTACAACTAACACCTAAATGTGAGTTAACATGTGCCTGTTATGAATTACAATTCACCCTTGAATAATGCAGGGATCAGGACACCAAACCCACATGGGAAATCCACGTATAACTTTTGACTCCCCAAAACCTTTGAGTAATCCCATGGTACCCATGGGGAATTGGTCTCAGGACCTCTGCAGACACCGAAATCCATGAACTCTCAAGTATTTTACATAAAAACGTAGAAGAATGCATGCTTGGATTCCCAACCAAAAATCAAAAGCAGTGTTTTCTATCTGCAGTTGGTTGAATCCATGGATGTGAAAACTGGGGATATGGAGGATCAACTTGTATATTTATTGAAAAAAATCTTGTGTAAGTGCCTCTTAGCAGTTCAAACCCATGTTGTTCAAGGGACAACTGTAATTGCCTCCCAGCTGCTACTGCACTCTTCAATAAGTACATGTTTTGTGATCATAGATGGAAGTCCTTTAAGAACTTCTTTACAATAAGCATGTTAAACTTTCTAGATAGAGAAGCTGGAGGGACACTGCAGGACAAAGGGGCCCTCACAGTTTCCACTGCAAAGGGGTTCAAGCCTTCTAATGGGCAGTCACCAGTTTGACTGCTAGTACCCGGCCTGCTCTCTCTGCCACCACCTTGTCCAGCAACTTGCAAAACCCTCTCTGATGCATGGCCAAATTTCTGAAGTTCTCTGCTATCTAACAGGAGGAATTACTACAAATTTTCTCCAGAGATCTAAACCCCTTCTATGTTTGTTCTTCTTTAGTACACTCTCTCTGCCCTAGGGCATCCTATAGGTTTCCCCACGTCTCCTAGTTATACTGTCGTCATAGTTTAATTAATTAATAAATTAATTTATTTATTTTATTGTTTATACTATTACAGTTGTCTCAATTGTCCCCCATCCCCTCCTCCCCCCAGCACACTCCCCATTGCCATAGTCATTCCCCACCATGGGTCCTTTATATATGTTCTTAGTTAATCCTTTCACCTTCTTTTAAGCAGTCCCCACCTCTACCCTCCCATCTTACAGCTGTCAGTCTATTCCATGACTCCATGCTTCTGTTTCTATTTTTTTGTTGTAGGCATTTTTTTGAGTTTTTTAATTGCATTTTTTTCCATTACCATTTAGTCCCCTTATACCCCCCATCCCTGGCCCTACAATCACCACACTGTTGTCCATGTCCATGAGTCCTTTTTCTTTTTTTCTCAATCCTTCCACTCCCTTACCTATCCCCCACCACTAGCTGTCATCCTGCTCTCCATCTTTGAGTCTGTACCTATTTTTACTTGTTAGTTCAGTTTGTTCATTACATTCCACATATGAGTGAAACCATATGGTATTTGTCTTTCTCTGTCTTATCAAGCTTAGCATAGTGTTGTCCAGGTCCATCCACACTGTCGCAAAGAGTAAGATTTCCTTCTTTTTTTACCTCTGAGTAGTATTCCATTGTGTAAATGTTCCATAGCTGTTTTATCCACTCATCTACTGATGGACATTTGGGCTGCTTCCATATATCAGCAATTATAAATAACATTGCAATGAACATGGGGATGTTTATATTCTTTTGAATTAGTGTTTTGGGTTCCTTTGGATATATTGCAAGAAGTGGGATCACTGAATCAAAAAGCAGATCCACTTTTAATTTTTTGAGGTATCTCCATACTGCTTTCCACACTGGCTGCATCAGTCTGCATTCCCATCAACAGTGCCAAAAGGCTTCCCTTTCTCCACATTCTTGCCAGCACTTCTTGTGTGTTGATTTATTGATAGCTACTCAGACAGGTATGAGGAGATATCTTATTGTGGTTTTAATCTGCATTTCTCTGATGATTAGTGACATTGAGCATCTTTTCATATGTCTGTTGGCTATTTGCATGTCCTCTCTGGAGAAGTGTCTATTCAGGTTCTTTGCCCATTTTTTAATTGGGTTATTTGTTTTTTTGGTGTTGACTATTTTATGTTCTTTATAAATTTTTGATAGTAACCCCTTATCAGATACATTGGAAAATATATTCTCCCATTCTGTGGGTGGTCTTTTTATTTTGTTGACATTTTCCTTTGCTGTGCAAGAACTTTTAGATGATGTAATAATTTTTTATATTAAACTCATTTATTTCACCAAACATGGTTTTCATCTCCTGACTTCACTGACTGATACACAATTCTACTGAAACCTGGTATCAAAACAATCTGGTTATGAGACAACCAGTAAAACAATCATGAGCTACACCTAAGAATACATAAAAATATAAACTTGATCAATTTTTTTAAAAAGGTAAATTAGAAATTGACTGCACATAACAATACCAAGTAAATGAGTTATTTTTAATATTAGCAAAACAGTATAACATAAGTTTCAAATATGTAGCAGTAATAAATTTTTTACATTAATGTGCCCATCTTTCTATGCCAAAGTTCAATGTATAAATTTCAGTCCACATCTCAGTACCACTGAGATAATCAATATCCCTGATTATAGCCTACAAAATTATCGCTATTTATGAAGATTAACTTCTATGGTATATAGGTGCATTGTTTCCTAATGAATGCCTAAAGTGTGTTTTTTCTTATGTGAAACAATTCCCAAATGTGTTTTCACTATTAATTGTTCTAATTCTAGAGGAAATCCACCAACATAATAGTTAAAATGAACTGCTTGCAGAAATCATCCACATAGTGCTCCGAGATGAAACAAAATTTAAAATATATGTTCTTTTTAGTATTATAGGGACATGTTTTGCAAACAATGTATCCTTGATTACTTGAGAGTAAGAGAAACAGAGAGAGAGAGACAGACAGACAGACAGACACATGGAACTGTCACCCTTGACAAAAAAGTCACATCTAACAGGATAGTTCTGCTTCCAGGGCACTATCACCATATCAACAGAAAATAATTTGAGGTTAAATATAAAAGCAATAACAAAATATGCATCATAGGCACAGTATTTTTGAATGGAAAATGTTAGCTGTTGCAGTATTTTACTTTTGGCAAAGCCAACAGGTCTTTTCCCTACATGACCTTTCAGTTACATTTGAAGAATGCCAGACTAAGCTTGCTAATGCTCACCCTCCAAGCATTACTTCATTAAGAACTTTCTGTAATCTAAAGGAAACAGGTTGTGCAAACCTCAATAAGCCTTCCAACAGAAGCAATGATTAACAGACCCCCATGACTATCTGATCACTGGCATGCCACTCCTGGAGATTACAGGAGGATATCACATACCCCTGCCGCTCCACTATTCTAAATAAACAATTCAAGTTATATAAAGTACAAGGGCTTCAAAGAAAGGTTTGACTTTCTGAGTTAAAGTAATTTTTTTTTACAAACAATGTTATCTTGACAACATTTTGCTGATTCTTATCAGCACCCTGGGATAATATAGTTTCTCATTACCAGCACCTCATCCAGAAATATGCTGTTTCCGCTGTTGAAGGCTCTGATACACATACAATCATTTTAACACACACTCTAGGGAGCAGGACAAAGAATTTTGATTAAGAAAACTGTTGAATATTAAGTAGCAGTGCTCACTGAGACAATAGCTGGGCAACTTGTCCTTGAAAAACACCACATTAAACCTATTCTCAGAGAAAAATGTTGCTGTTTGACAGCTGCTACTGCTTCAAAAACCTAGAATGCATCTTATTATAGTGGTAGTCAGCTTTCAGTAAAATCAACACAATTAAGGTGTTATCATTATTTTCAATAAAACAGTTCTCCTTTCACAGGCTGATAAATTAATACATTTTAAAAAATCCACTCATCAATAATATTCAGTAGCATTTTCATTTCCAGAGACACACTGAATAGTTTACAGTTTTAATTATTTTCTATTTTTTTGTTTTAATTTTCTATGGACTTATGAAATAAAGTTTTCTATGGTTGTGTACAGTAAATATAAAAAATGATATTAATCCACTTAATGAACTAGGTAATGCTTCCTTGAAAAAGCTATTGAGAAAAATTTTCATTAGTCTGCTCAACTATGAACTAATTCTGAATTCAAGTACTTTCAAATCTCGTCTGTGTAAACAGATTTAGAGCAAAAGAAAAAGAAAGAAACTATCTAGAAAAGGATCTCTAACTATGGCACAAATATTTCTTACACATACTATTCAGATAAAATGAAAATATCAAGTACAGATGATAGAAAGAATACTCAATACTCATAAACTTTAATATTTAAAATGTCATTGGTTATCCTACCAACTTTTAAAAGCTCTTCTTCCTTCATAAGTTTAACCACACTAGAACATTCATATCTTCAAGTAAGACACATGAATTTCTATTAAAAACTGAAATTTAGGCTGGATCAAAAATGTAATGCAACTATCACTTATTTTTTCCTGCATTGCTTTTTGATCTTCATTTTATCCATAGAGTTCTTCATAGCATGTGCTGGCATGCCACTCATAAAACAGCAAAGCACATATGTAGGTATGATGCTTAAACACCATAACATTATTAGATTTTTTTTATGTATCATATGTTAATCTATTTTTCTTCACTCCACCTTTAAAATTAAGAAAAACCACTCAAATAGAAAATAGGCACACTTAATACACACACAACAAAATGCACACATGTCTGTTAAGATAGCTAAAAAACAAACATTCCTAAATTAATATATTTACATATGTTAAATAAAATTCTATTTCTCATGCAATTTACTGGGGGAAAATCGAATTCTGGATACAAAGTCATTTTATAACTCCATGGGTCTGACACATCAAAAGGTTCACCATACCTAAAATGCATGCATTTAAGTATTACTTACCAATCCACGCTAAATTAAAAATAAAACACAAAACACTCAATCATTATTGCAGATGAAATGGAAATATAAATGGAAATGGAAATATATTCTCAAACAAGAAAATTGATCACTTGATCATGGATGGACCTGGAGAACATTATGCTCAGTGAAATAAGCCAGTCAGGGAAAGATAAATACTATATGTTTTCACTCATCTGTGGAATCTAATGAACAAACTGAACTAACAAGCAAAATAGGGACAGACTCATAGAGAGCAGGATGACAGCTATGGAAGACAGGGTGGGTGGAGGTACTGAGGTAAAAGAAAAAAGGACTGATGGACATGGACAACAGTGGGTGATTGCTGGGGTTGGAGTACAAGAAGGCTAAGTGGTAATAAAATACAATAAAAATTTAAAAAATTAATGAATGAATGAATAAAGGCCTTGATGAGGAGAATTTTGACCAGGATCTCCATACAACAATTGTTTTTCTTGCTAGGCTATTTGTGGCAATAAAAAATAAAAAGAAACAGAAAAGCTTTTTAGCATTGAACTAAGAGCTCTTTCAAACTAAGAGCTCATTGCCTCCCATAAGCTCTGTCACAATTAAAAAATTCAAACAAACTTTTATTTTCAATTAATATGATAAAGAATTCAGCATTGTGATATTCTTTACCTCCAGTTCAATATTCCTTATTTTGCATAGTCTTAGGTAGAGGTTGGTAAAATTTCATACTATTTACTTTTTTCCTAGCTCTGAAACAATGTTGGCTTCCTTGTGAATTAGGGCTGGAAGCAAAAATAAAAAGAAATCATTCCCACCAACAAAATCACCTTTTCCCTGGAAGGCTTTTGATATGAGTTGTATGAATTATTAATAGGACTTCAAAGGCAGATTTGACTTTCTGAGCTCTAGTAATAATTCCTTTCTACATATAATGTAAATCACCCTACCATCATTCCTAGACAGCAAAGTTACATATACTTACATAGCAGTTATTTAATAATTAGCATGATTCAATTCTTGTACAGATAAATATATTTTTATGATTATAAAATTTAAGTGTTTTTTTTTCAAAGTAAAATATCTAATGTATTGGGCCTTCCATATTAAGACTAAATTATGTTTGACAACTTCTGAAATTCTATCAAATAAGCAATAACTGGCCTCAGTAAGTCCCTAGCCCCCAAACCTCTTCCTAAGTGGCCTCAGGCCAGGTACTAGCAGCAGGTAGCATAGATTTACAGCTTGGCTTCCCTGGAAATCTCCAAGCCCAGCATAAGTAGCAGCCACCTCAAATTGTTTTATAGTTTATGAAGGGCAGCCATGGGCAAAACACAGATGGCTGAACTTGGCCTGCACCACTTGGGAAACCCCAGAGATGGCACACCCACTGGACAGCTACAGACCACATTGAACACCACCACTCTGCCCTTGAACAGCTGATCCTTCAGGGAGGGAGATGGTTGGAGGTCAGTGGTCACAGCCAACCCTTGCAGCTTGCTGGCCTGGGTAGATCCCTCCCATTGACCTGCCAACAGCAAGCAAGGATCAACTACAAGAGTAAGGTGCACTCAGCCCACACAGAGGGTGCACCTTGAGTACCCAGCTTCGGTGGTAGAGGAGGCTATACCACTGGACCCTACAGGATACCTACTACATCAGACCACACTACCAAGATACAGAGTCAAAGCAGCTACACTTCATACATGCAAACAAACACAGGGAGGCTGCCAAAACAAGGGGACAAAGAAACATGGCCCAAATGAAAGAACAGATCAAAACTCCAGAAAAAGCTAAACAAAACGGAGACAAGTAATCTATCAGATGTTGTGGCAGACCCTTCTGCGTGGTGTGGGCCCAGCTCCCACTCAGAGATGTATAGGACCCACGCCCACAGACAGGTTCTCTCATGGGTAATCAGATTTGCAATATACCTAGCCTGTTGTGAAGTTTGCTCTTTGCTAAAACTCCCTCACTCTGCAAGTGCTAAACCTTGGGACCAGTGTGACCAGCTCAACTACTTTTGCCTTTTCATCTGTTAATATCCTTCTTCTATGATGTGATTAGGGGCATTGGCTCCTTTTGTTGTAACTGGGGATGGTGAGTAAGGACCATCTTGTAATGTGAGGAGATAGAATAAGCACCTGTCATGGCGGAGGCCATGGCTTTTGCTCCTCTTGAGAAAAGCCATGCTGTCATCCTTTTTCCTCCACCAGACTCAGTAGTCTGTGTGTATGTTTTAATTCATCCATAATAATGTGTACATTGCCAGCCAGTGTCTGCATCAAGATGCAGAGTTCAAATTACTGGTTATAAGAATGCTCAAGGAACTTAGTGAGGACCTCAAGAGCATAAAAAAGATCCAGTCAGAAACAAATGATACAATAATTGAAATAAAGAACAATTTTTAGGGAAACAGTAGACTGGATTAAGCTGAGAATCAGATCAATGATTCGGAACATAAGAAAGCAAAAAACAACCAATCAAAACAAGAATAAAAAGAATCCAACAAAACGAGGATAGTGTAAGCAGCCTCTGGGACAACTTCAAGCATTTTAATATTCACATCATAGGGTACCAGAGGAGAAGAGAAAGAGCAAGAAATTGGAAATATATTTGAAAAAAATAATGAAAAAACACTTTCCTGATTTGACGAAGGAAATATACATGCAAGGGCAGGAAGTACCGAGAGTCCCAAACAAGATGGATGAATGGAGGCCCACTCGAAGATACACCATAATTAAAATGCCAAAGATTAAAGATAAAGAGAGAATAATAAAAGCAGTGAGAGAGAAGCAGTTAAGTTACCTACAGGGGAGCCCCCAATAAGACTGTCAGCTGATTTCTCAAAAGAAACTTTGCAGACAAGGCGGCATTGGCAAGAAATGTTCAAAGTCATGAATAGCAGGCGCCTACAGCCAAGACTGCTCTATCCAGAAAAGTTATCATTTAGAATCAAAAGGAAGATAAAATAGCTTCCTAGACAAGAAAAAAACTAAAGGTGTTCACCACCACCAAGCCATTATTATATGAAATGTTAAAGGGACTTATCTAAGAAAATCAAAACTATGAACAATAAAATGAAAATAAATAGATGCCTATCAACAATTTAATCTAAAAAACAAGTTAAGGAAAGAAGGAGAACAGAGACAGGGTCATGGATATGGAGAGCAATTGATGATTGCCAGGTGGGTGGGGCTGGTGGGAGGAGGGGTGAAGAGGTGAGGGGATTAAGAAGTATAAATAGGTAGCTAAGAACAGCCATGGGGATATAAAGTACAGTATAGGAAATTAAGTAGCCAAAGAATTATATGCATGACCCGTGGACATGAACAATGGTGTTGGGATTGCGTGAGGAAGTTGAGGGTGCTGGGTCAAGGGGAGCAATGGGGGAAAAATTGGGACAACTATAGTAGTATAATCAATTTAATATATTTTTTTAAAAAGACAGAAAATAAGTTACTGAGTGGCATCAGCAAGATGACAGAAGATACCAGTACTCATCCGCCCCACAAAAAACAATATACATACTCACATACATATATACATACACGAATAACGTTCATTCTAAGGTTCAAGTTGTTATGTTCATGTTTCCAGGGCTAGCGGTACATTGCATGAGGGAAGAACCTCTGAGGAAAAGAAATCTCAAGGGAAGAAGAGAGTAAAGAATGGAGGTTCTCATGTTGAGTTCAAGAATAGTTGTCCCAGATGCTCGGGAATATAAAACATACCTCGATCACCTTTTATACTAGGCTCCTAGCATAAATAAAGCCTGAGTCCTAAGGCAAAGGATCTACAGGTAATGAGCTAGTAAAATCTAAAAGCAGCTGCTTGTCTAGAGAATCACCACAGGACACTCAGAGCCCAAGGCATCAACAGCACTGGCACCAGCAACAGCAGGGCTGGCAGTATTGGCAGCAGCACTAATGACAGCAGCAGTGCAGTTAGTGATAACAGTCTGGCAGCCTGCACATCATCTCCCTGCACCTTGAGCATCCACAGTCTGGTCTTGATGGCAGCAGAACTGGTACACGACAGCAAAGAAGCAGCAGCAGCAGCATCTTCCATGCCAACCAGTGTCACTTTGGGTTCTCAATGACTGACAGCTTGGCAAAGCAAGTAGGCAAATAGCAAAGCCTAGGTAACATAGTAGTATGACAGCAGAGATCTTGCACTCAGCCATAACTGGGTTAAAACCCAGGCAATGCCAATTATGAGCTATAGTGACATTGGTCAAATTATTTAACCTCTCTAAACTCATATTTCTTGTGTGTACAGCAAAAATAACAATAGTTCCTATCTATATGATTGTGGTTACAATTAATGAGATAATTTACCTAAGAAATTTAGCATAGTATCTAGAAAATGATAAAGGCTCAATAAAAGTGGCTTAAAAAATAGGAGACAAATCAAACACTCCATGTGCCATGAGGGCTATGTCTTATTATCAAGTCTCATATGATATACGCAGGGATTCCAAAATTTACCTCAAAAGAATATGAGAGGTGTTGGCATATGCATGGCCCAAGAGGAATGTTAGATTGTGGCTGCTACTTTTGCCCTAGTTTTACCACCTGTGTAAGCACAGGTGGTCTGGGAAACACAGGTCAGATTAATAACCACATTTTCCAAATTTTCTAACTTCAAACCTTCGAAGCAAGCATTTGTTTTCCATTCATATGACATAAGCACATTAGAAAGCAAAACCTTTAAAGAACTTCATTAACTCAAGAATAATAAGTTTATTTCAGTATATTTTAATTTTTTACAATTATACATATATTCTAAGAAATACATAATTTAATAATATTCCTATTTCAAAAGTGATTATTACTTGTTATTTGTTATATGCAAATTATGTAAGATCTGGGTACACTGTTCATATTGATGATACATATTAACATATTGTTCATATTGATGATTACATATTAATATATACATATTCTCCAAATTATAATAAGTAGCACCATGATTAAAAGTTTTTT
Source organism: Anoura caudifer (assembly GCA_004027475.1). NCBI lineage: Eukaryota > Metazoa > Chordata > Mammalia > Chiroptera > Phyllostomidae > Anoura > Anoura caudifer. Next base: position 95,619 of record PVKU01001717.1, on the reverse strand, counting down.
CTACTCCTCCTTTAATTATCTTCAATGTTAGTGCTATCTGCCCAGAAAATATGTAGCAAGAAATTTAAGTAGTCTTCTTTTATTAGACAATGATATATTTCCATCTTTATTTTTGCTGACTTTAGCAGATTCAAATGACTCCAGATGGTTAATAATATTAGTAAATGAATTAAAAGTGAAAAACCACAATACACATGCACCTTTACAATTTTGAAGAAAATATACATTTCCCAAAGTATAAAATTTGATTGAAATAGGTGCCTGTCTATGCCCCAAAGCTATCTCATAGCATACGTCTTAGAATTGTGATGCAATTATCCAACTCTGCCTAGGAGCTATTAAGTCTTCAGAGCATGCTACAGGATTGCAGAATTAGAAGGACTCTTAAAATTCTTCTAAATGGAGCCACCTGTCAGTTTAGCTGCATCAATTGCATCTTGCTCAGGTCTTAACAGAAACATATGCTGAGCCAGAATTAGGAGTACAAGATGTTTATACAGTAGTACATCGATGAGAGATAAAGGGGAATGAAATAAGATTATGCAGGGGATACCATCAAACCACAAAGCAGATCCAACATTTGTGAGGAAAAAATAGAGTAGGCAGAATTGGATGAGAAATATATATGGAATAAATGCAGATCTTACAAAGTTTTAACCAATTTAATGGGACGCTCCAGAGCAAAGGAAGAGTCTTGCTTTGGCAGAAATGGCCAGCACCTAGGACCTTCTCATGCTTATCGTGCTCAGTCATTAGTTGGGTGATGATCTGGAAAAGCACTGCCTTAGCTTGAATGCTAAAAAGGATTCTACTGAGTCTGCAGCTAAATGTCTGCTAACTATACTCCTCACAGCTGTAAAACAAGTTTTCATGAAAGGCAGCATGACTCCATGATTGCCACACATCTCGAAAAGGTGGTAAGCCAAAGCCCCCTGACTGTCCCACAGTGGAGAATATACTACTTCATTGAGCACCGGTTCTGTTTTTGAAAGTGTACTACATGTGACAGTTCCATATTTAATTTCAATATGAGGAAAACTTCATCACATTGACATTAAATGGATGTATCCATATGTGGCTCCTGATCATTTTTTAATATTTTCATTCCTTCAATTCTCAAAACCTATATTCCCCTTATCAAAACAGTAAACAGTCTTTCGATAGTTGAAAATAATTAACCCACTTGAATTTTCATTTGTCCAGTGTTAACACTCCAAATCCCTTAAATTTCTCCAAACTCCATTTCCTAGAGAAATCAGAACCTCACGTTGGCTGAGGTCTCAAGATCTTGACATGTTCATAGAGATGACAGAAAACAATATTCAGTCTTTAGTACATGGAGACAGTACATCTGGAAGTCAGTGATTACTGCAGATACCTATTTCTACTTGTCCCTATACCCTAAAACTTAGTGGCTAAGCATTTATTTGCTTGTGAGTCTACACTCTGAGCATGGCTCCATTAGCTGGGTGTTTTGGCTTGTCTCATTTAGATCACTCATGCCAGAGATGTCTTCTAGAAGCTAAAATGGGGCTGAACTCCAAAATGGCCTCACTGATATACCTGATGCTTCAGCTGGGATTGCTGGACCCACTACTAGCTAACCTGTATCCTCTCACTGTCTCCTCCCTGGTCGGGTAGCAACCTGCATTACATGGTGACTAAGGAGTCCACAAGAGTAAAAGTGATAGCTGCCCAGCCTCTTTAGGCTGCATAGCTGCCCAGCCTAAAGCTTAAGGCCATGACTGGCACAACATTACTTAAGCCACATTGTAGTCATCAAAGCAGGTCCCACGGCTATCTCCTGAATTAAAGATGGTGAGAAATAGATTCCACTTTGGCAAGAGGAGCAGCAAAATATTTATGGCCAAATTTAATTGACCAATGAGGTAAAGCTGTTATCACACCAGTAGTACATTTGAAGCATCAGTTTTCAGGGACTGAGAAGAGACAGAAATGAGAAAGACAGAAATAGAGGAAAAAGTGTGTATGGCCCAAGCAGAACAGGTAGGTTCTCTACCAAAGATAGGAGCAAAGGAAAAACAAATTACTTTAGTGTGGCAACCTAATCCAGAAAAAAACTAGCAGTGGAGCTTTAGATATCACTTAAATAAGACAATATTTTGTCTTACTAAGTATTTGATACTATCCTAGTTTCATACCCTCTATGAACCTCATTTTCTCAACTATCAAGGAGAGAATATAATATCTATCTCTTTAGATTGATATGAGAATCAAATGAGCTAATGAATCTATGAAATCTGTCCCACTCACGAGTGGGGGTTTTTAGTTTGATTTTTCCTTTTTGTTTCTCCTCTTAACTTCAAGGAGAGGTACTGAAGGACCACTCTCGACCCAGGAAAGGTTCATTGTCAGAAGGGTGGAGGCTGAAGGAGTTGAACCAAATTTGGTGAAGTACCATGGGATTGTCTTGTGATTAAAAAGTTATGTATGTGGGAGTTTTGAGGGCCTGCATAACAAACCATTGAGGGCTTTTTAGGTTTATATGTCAGAGACCAGAAGCTCATAGTGTTCTTGGAAAATTCGGAGTCATCTGGAAGTATACTAATAAGACTTGGGCTAATTATGACCCTATTGCTTGTGGTTGTACCTCTGGAGGCTCGGGAATATTGGAATGTCCAATAGCCCTCTGTATCATTTATAAACACACCAATAACAAATAGAATCACCCATTTTTTTAAAAAAAGCTGTATTGAGTGACTATTACTTGACAAACACATGGTTATGAAAAAGGCAAAAACCCCCTCCTCTTTAGAATATTATCTTAATTAAGTGTGAAATAAACCATATTATGTTTCATTCACTAATCATTATATGTATTGTATATTACAATCAATATACAATAATTGTTAAAAATATTTAGCAAATGATTGTATATTATAATATTTAAGAAATATTTAACATTTACCTAAAATATTTAGGAAATTAAAAAAACAAGTTATAGTACAGTAGAACAGCAAATGACAAAATACAGATGATCAAAAAATAATATAAATGACTTCCAGCTACCAGACCACTTTCATTGGAGCCAGGGTTTTCAACTTAAGTTTGTTTTTACTGAACAATGCAGCACCCTGAGCAAACCATTACAATCAATTGTTTTATAACAATATCTTTAAAATAATTTCAAACATTGATTAGTTGATACTGATACCCTATCTGCAAACAGGAAATGAACAATGAAAAAAAAGAGAACATAAATGGAAACACTGAAAACCCCTATGTAATATATTGCCTCAGGAGTCTGCCTTTTCTCTGTCTTCTGATGAAAGCTAGAGCTCTAACTATGAACAAAATTGATTAGTTTGGTTATGTACACAGCTGAATACAGAACCCCTTGCCAGTAAGATGTGAATAATGCTACTACCCAGAAATTCCAACCTATCTCATAAGTATATAAATAAATAGGTAAATAAATGTTGATTTTTTAAAGTACTGAAATTATATATATTTCCCTAGAGCAATTTTTCAATCTAATAAAAGTTATTCAACATATATTTGCTGAACTTGTTTTACCTAAGCTTCTAAGATTCAAAGACAAACAAGACACCATCTAACTTCATCAAGTTAACAATGTAATTGTTAAGAATATTAATTTTGGGTTTGGGGGGGCATCTTCTTTTTTCCAGCTTTATTAAGATAAAACTGACATATAACACTGTGTAAGTTTAGAGTGTATAAGGTGATGACTCAATACATGTAAGATATTATAAAATGATCAAGATAAGGTTAGTAACACCTTCATCACCTCACAAAATTAATATTTTTTGATGCATGTCACTGATCTGGTGACTGGCCATGCCATAGCAGGGCCAGAGTCAGTGAGTACGGTCAGCAGTTGTTCTTTAAGGACTCCAGCACACTAAGGCAGTAGACAATACCCAAGTGTGACTCTAGCCTCAATAAAATTAATATTTTTAATCAAACATTTAAGTGTACTCTCAGCAACATTCCAGTACCTAATATAGAATTGTCAACTACAATCTCTATGCTGTGTGTTAGATTCCTAGAGCTTATTCCTCTTATAACTGGAAATTTGTATTCTCTGAACCACATTTCTGCATGTTTCCCACCCCTAAGACCTGACAAATAACATCACACTCTGTTTCTGAGTCTGGCTTTTTACTACTTCACATATCAGTGAAATTACACAGTATTTGTCTGTGTCTGATTTATTTAACTTAACATAATTCCCTCAAGGCCTATCATCCATATTATCACAAATGGCAGGATTTTCTCTTTTTATGGCTGAGTAATATTCCATTGCATCTTCTTTAGCCATACTCCACTGGTGGACACTTAGGGCTGTTTCCATGCCTTGACTATTGTGATTAATGTGTCAGTGATCATAGAGGTACAGATAGATATATTGTTGAGATGCTGATTCCATTTCCTTCAGGTATATACTGAGAAGTGGGGTTGCTGGATCATACCATAATTCTATAGCTTTTGTGGAACACACATACTATTTTCTATAGTTACTGCACCAATTACATTCCCTCCAACAGTGCACAAGAGTTGTCTTTTTCTACCTCCTCACCCACACAATTTTCCTATCTTTTTAAAAATAATAGACAAGGAATATTAATTTTATTTCATTGTCATAAATAAACTGAGAAACTACACAAAAAAAAACATACAATTTGGAGCCTACAACTGAACAAGTTTCTATGTCATATTCAATGCAATACAGAATTTTTCAGTTATATGGTTTTTTCTATATCCACAGTCATGTCACTATAATCACTGGATTAATATTGTTCACATTTAATAAACTCCCTGTAGTTTAAGTCCTATAAGGTCATAAAACAAGCTCATGATAACATAAATTACTAGATATTTTTATTCTAATTTCACCTTTTTCTCTCCACTTGTGACACTCCTGATAATACCTGGTCCATGTTACAGTCCAGTGATCAATGTCCTCATGAATCTCCCACATTAAAGATTGATGTAATCAGTACTTTTGTGACCCAGTCACATACTTCTTGTTGATAGTGTATAATATTCTAACCACTTAATTGGCTTTCAGCTCCTTCCATTAATACCAATAATGAAAAGTTAGTGATTTCCATATATTCCAAAAAAATAAAAAACATTACTTATCCTGAACTTCTAATAAACATTGTAAAATAAACCTTGTATTTAATTATATTTTTAAAGTCTTATGATGAAAAGTATACTGTGAAAAACTGCATATTGTGTTAAACACATAGAGATAGTCAATCCAAAAAGGTTATACACTATATTATTCCATTAATAAGACAATTTTGAAATAACAACATTTTAGAAATGGAGAACATATTAATGGTTGCCTGGGGTTAGGGATGGGGTGGGTGAGCCAAAAGGGATGTATGATTATGTATGGACAACAGGGGGAACCCATGGGGTGATGACACTGTTCAGTGTCTTGACCAACTTCTGCATATGAAAAAATGGTATAGAATGTACACATGAAACACATATAAATGAGTATAAGCAAAACTGGTAAAATCTGAAGATCGGTAGATTGAATCAATGAAAATATCCTACATGCAATATTGTATTATAATTTTGCAAGATATCAATACTGGGGCAAACAAGGTGAAGGGTCCATGGTAACTCTATATATGGCAACTGCATATAAATCTAGAATTAACTCAATTAAATTTCAACTAAAAGGAAACAGAGAAAGCATGTGTTCATAAGAATCCCAATATAAAATGATACAAGGACAAAAGATATCATGTAAACATGAGATATAAATATACAATATATAAGGATTACCAAGTTTAATATTTTCAAAATGCTGTAGTGACAGAAACAAAAATTTAAAGTTTAAGTGTTTCTAGTCAAGATGGTGGCACAGACAGACAGGGCTCAGCTCTTCATACAACCACATCAAAATTATAACTAAAATATAGAACAAACATCATTAACAACCATCAGAAATCAAATTGAATGGAATTCTGACAACGTTAAAAAAACCACATCCATCCAGACTGAGCCACAGAGTCCATAGCTGTGCCATATCTGAGGCTCCATCAACCTGGCTAACACTATTTAACCTGCCTCGGAGAGCCCCAGAGACTCTGCCCCACCCAACTTAGATGCCCACCCAGCCTGTTTTTCCATATAAGGTCTGGTCTTGACTTACGCTGTACAATTTCCTAAGTCCTCTGAAACAAGCAACAGCCCCAGGCCCTGCACTAGCAGCAGCCAGCCTAGATTCACAGCTTGGCTTGGCTTAGGGATCTCCAAGCCCAGCATTAAGTAGCAGCCATCTTGGATTGCTTTATAAATCATTCAGGGTGGCCCCAGGCAAAACACAGGTTTTCATTTTGGGCTTCATCACCCAGGAAACCCCAGAGCCAGTGCTCCTAGTGAACAACTACAGACCACATCAGAGCACCAACACCCTGTCCCCGCATGGCTGATTCTCCATGGAGGGCGATGGATGGTGGTCAGTGGTCACAGCCAACCCTTATAGCTCACTGGCCTGGGTAGATCCCTTCCAGGGATCTGCCAACAGTAATCAAGTCTCAACTATAAAAGGAGGGGTTCTCAGGCCACATAGAGGGCACAGCTCAAGTACCCAGCTTGTATGATAGGAGAGGCTGTGCCAGTGGATCCCACAGGACACCTACTACCTTAGGCCACACTACCAAGCCAGAGTCAAAGAAGCTCTACCTCATACATGGAAACAAACACAGGGAGGCTGCCAAAACAAGGAGACAAAGAAACATGGCCCAAATGAAAGAACAGATCAAACTCCAGAAAAAGAGCTAAATGAAATGGAGATAAGCAATCTATCAGGTGCAGAGTTTAAAACACTGGTTATAAGGATGATTAAGGAACTCAGTGAGTACCTCAACAGCACAAAAAAAAAAAAAAAAAAAAAAAAAAAAAAAAAAAAAAAAAAAAAAAAAAAAAAAAAAAAAAAAAAAAAAAAGGAAAAAAAAAAAAAAAAAAAAAAAAAAGAAAAAAAAAAAAAAAAAAAAAAAAAAAAAAAAAAAAAAAAAAAAAAAAAAAAAAAAAAAAAAAAAAAAAAAAAAAAAAAAAAAAAAAACAAAAAAAAAAAGAAAAAAACACTAACTGAAATAAAGAACAATTTATAGGGAATCAAAAGTATACTGGATGAAGCTGGGAATCAAATCAATGATATGAAACATAAGAAAGCAAAAAAAAAAAAAAAAGAACCAATCAGAACAAGAAGAAAACAGAATCCAACAAAGTGAGGATAGTGTAAGCAGCCTCTGGGACAACTTCAAGCATTCTAATATTCGCATCATATGGGGTGCCAGAAGGAGAAGAGAAAGGGCAAGAAATTGGAAATATATTTGAAAAAATAATGAAAAAACACTTCCCTGATTTGATGAAGAAAATAGACATGCAAGAGCAGGAAGTACCGAGAGTCCCAAACAAGATGGATGAAAGGAGGACCACTCGAAGACACACCATAATTAAAATGCCAAAGGTTAAAGATAAAGAGAGAATAATAAAAACAGCAAGAGAAAAGCAGTTAGTTACCTACAGGGGCACCCCCAATAAAACTGTCAGCTGATTTCTCAAAAGAAACTTTGCAGGCTAGAAGGGACTGGCAAGAAATGTTCAAAGTCATGAATAGCAGGCACCTACAGCCAAGACTGCTCTACCCAGCGAAGATATCACTTAGAATGGAAGGGCAGATAAAGAGCTATTCAGACAAGGCAGAGCTAAAGGAGTTCATCACCAACAAGCCATTATTATTATAAGAAATGTTAAAGGGACTTATTTAAGAAAAAGAAAATCAAAACTATAAATAATAAAATGACAAAAAAATACATGTCTATCAACTGAACAAAAAAAAAAAAAAACCTAAGCAAACAAGAACAGAGACAGAATCATGGATACAGAGAGTGTTTTGATGTTTCCATATGGGAGGTGTGTGAGTGGGAATGTGGAGAGGTGAGGGGATTAAGAAGTACAAATAGATAGTTACAGAATGGCCATGGAGATGTAAAGTACAGTAGAGGAAATGAAGAAACCAAAGAACTTATATACATGACCCATGGACATGAACAATGTGTGGCAGGGTTGCCTGAGGGAGTGGAGGGTGCCAGGTGGAGGGCAAAGGGGAAAATCAGAACTGTAATAGCATAATCAATAAAATATAATTTAAAAAATAAATATAAAATCAATTTACATTGAATTTCCTTTGAATTTTAAATACCAATATAAAATACCATGTGAGAATTGTATGATTATTCCCTTGAACTTATATCTTCATTTGAAAATAATATGTTAAGCCAAATTTTCAAAGCAACTCCAAAATCCAACCAAGCCAAAACTTATCTTTAAGAAAAGAAGAAATGCTATTAAAACAATTCGTCCTCTGAACTATGCATATAACTTCTCCTACCAACTATAAGGAATGTTTAGCTGTGGCGCTATGATTTATGAGGTGAGAAAGAAGTACAGAAAATTACTTACAGGAGCATAAAAGATTGGACTGGACTAAAGTATATTTTAAATCCCAAATCTTTCATGCAAGTTTCTCTTTTAATATGCTAATTAGAACTGAGACAGTCTTTCAGCAGAAGAAGGCCCTAGGAATATCCCACTTAAATATGTCCAAATATGACGCATGTGAGCCTAACCCTGTACCTTTTAAACAGTGTTGCTTATTCATCCAACTTTCAATAAAATGAAGACTTAGGCATGTAGCATTAGTCTCAATAATCTTATTAATGATATCATTGAGGTATCTCTATGTCCCACTTCTTGAGAGATGCCCCCTTTCACTCTCAAAGTGTTCATTTCCGATCGTATTTTGTATGGTCCCCTCCTCTACTATGGATATTGTTTATATTCTGCCTGTGGCCCTGCTTCTTAATCCTGACCTCTACTACCCAAGTCTGGCATTGGCCCAGTTGGTAGGTAAGCACCCTCAATGCTTTGATTTCTCAATAAAGAGAAATCAAACTATGGTGACAAAACAGTGGACCAATTTACTTATTAATAAAAACTAAAACTATACTACTTTAAATAAAACTTATAAAATTTTTAACATTAGCATATATTTCAGCCCCAAACCCAGAGACCTAAATAATAAAGAAGGTGATGAATTTTTCATCTTTCTTGGACTGAAAGAGAATCATTGAAGAGATAGTTCACACAACTAGGGAAGGATATTTCCTTAATTTGACAGGAAAAATCATGGTTGAAATTTCATAGATGATGTTTAGAATGTGCTTTATAAATACAAAGTGCCAAAAATTATTGAATACACAAAACATTCTTTCCTAAGTAGGTAGATAGGGTGTGTTGCCTTTGTTTCCATAAAGATACAGCTTGGCTCCACCTTGCCACAGAGGGATATGGCAGAAAACATGGAAGCACGCAAAAATAATGGTGAGAATTGGACTTCTCTAAATTTAGGAAGTTTCATGAAGCCATTCCCAACTTCTCTGTTAACTCAGATTAATTTCTCATGGGCATACTCACCTCAAAAATAATTCCCATGTGCCCACTTACTCTGTTACACTAGCCTGAGAAATTCAAACTCACCTGATGTTTTGGTGTGCTTGCATTAGTTATAAAGTGAAAATACATGAGTCATTCTTGGAATATTACACAGAAAAAAATGAAGAATAATTTAAGGTTTGGGGTATGGATTTTATTTATCTAATATATAAGATGTGTTTTATCAATTGACCATAGTAAAAGCAGCCTGGAGTAGCCCTACTTGATATGTAATGTAGGCAAAACAAATAAACAACTCTTTACCAGTGGTCCTTACTTCTTGTGTTCTACCAGTTCAGTTAAAATTTAAAATAGTCAAGGCCTCTCAAATCATTTCTATTTCCTCTGTCAAAGCCTACTTGAAGAGGTTATAATCATTCATACCAAAAGATATTTATGAATATAAAGAATAACTCTTCCCAGAAATTATATATATATATACTAATAGTGAGAAAGTTTTAAGTTCTGAGGTTCAATCAGTAGAATTTCCAGAACCAAAATCTGCCAATAGTAGGCATCTGGAGGATATCAGACCCCACTGTCTATTATAACATTTTGTCTAATGCACTGCTGACATGTGAAAATGGCTGATGTAGCCATTAGCAAATGATGGATGCTATATAAATATGCTGAATTTTTAAAATTCTGTAATAGTACCTTATAATCATGGACACACTAATCCAAATATAATGGTAACTCTTAATGCATTTCAAAAGATATAACTTGCATATAAGCTAAGCATCAAGAAAATAGGACTTCTGCATATTATGTGCAATTAACTTCTCTCTCCCAGGATTATCTTTTCTTTTTTAATATATCTTATTGATTATGCTATTACAGTTATCCCATTTTCCCCCTTCATTCCTCTCCACCCTGCACATGCCCTCCCACCCACATTCCCTGCTTTAGTTCATGTCCATGTGTCAGAAGTTCTTTAGCTCCTACATTTCCCACACTATTCTTACCCTCCCCCTGTCTATTTTCTACCTACCATCTATGCTACTTATTCTCTGTACCTTTTCCCCCTCACTCCTCCTCCCACTCCTTTGTTGCTAACCCTCCATGTGACCTCCATTCCTGTGGTTCTGTTCATGTTCTAGTGTTTGCTTACTTTGTTTTTGCTTTTGTTTTAGGTGTGGTTGTTAATTACTGTGAGTTTGCTATCATTTTACTGTTCCTATTTTCATCTTCTTTTTCTTACATAAATCCCTTTAACATTTCATATAATAAAGGCATGGTGATGATGAACTCCTTTAACTAGACCTTATCTGAGAAGCACTTTACCTGCCCTTCCATTCTAAATGACAGCTTTGCTGGATAGAGCAATCTTGGATGTAGGTCCTTGCCTTTCATGACTTGGAATACTTCTTTCCAGCCCTTTCTCACCTGTTAGGTCTCTTTTGAGAAATCAGCTGACAGTCTGATGGAATTCCTTTGTAGGTAACTGTCTCCTTACCTCTTGCTGCTTCTAGAATTCTCTCCTTCATTTTAATCTTGGCTAATGTAATTATGATGTGCCTTGGTGTGTTCCTCCTTGGCTCCAACTTCTTTGGGACTCTCTGAGCTTCCTGGACTTCCTGGAAGTCTATTTCCTTTTCCAGATTGGGGAAGTTCTCCTTTATTATTTGTTCAGATAAGTTTTCGACTTGTTGCTCTTTGTCTTGCCCTTCCCCTTCTGGTACCCCTATAATTCAGATGTTGGGAGGTTTAAAGATGTCCTGGAGGTTCCTAAGCCTCTCCTCATTTTTTTGAATTCTGGTTTCTTCATTCTTTTCTGTTTGGTTATTTCTTTCTTCCTTCTGGTCCCCTCCATTGATTTGAGTCCCAGTTTTCATCCCATCATTATTGGTTCCCTGTGCATTTTCCTTCATTTCACTTATTGTAGCCTTCATTTTTTCATCTAATATGCAACCAAAATCTACCAATTCTGTGAGCATCCTGATCACCAGTGCTTTGAACTGTGTACTTGACAGATTGGCTATCTCTTTGTCACTTAGATGTATTTGCTCTGGGGCTTTGATCTGTTTTTCCATTTGGGCCATTTTTTGGGGGGGTGTCTGGTTGCACCTGTTATATAGTGAGGGGTGGAGCCTTAGGTGTTCACCAGGGTGGGGCAACCCAGTTGCTGGGTTGTGACACTGTATGTGGCGGAGGGATCAGAGAGGGAGCAACGGCACTTGCTCTGCTCTTTCTTGGATTTCATTCCCTTCCGCTGCTTCCCACAAGCAAATTGGGCCCTCTGGTGCTGATTCCCTGGTGGGTGGGCTTCTGTATGTTCTAGGATCCTGTGTGTCTCTCCAAGGAACTCTCCTGTGAGGCTGGGAGCCTCTCCCAGCACCTCACCACCCACTGGTGTTTTCAATAGTTGTTTGAGGCTTTATTTTGCCATTATGGAGCCCTGGTTTGTGTGGTCTGTCTCGCTCCCCAGTTTCACTTGGTTTATCTGCATGCAAATGTGGGACCACCAGATCTACCAGCCGCCTTGCATGCCTCACTGGCTCTGCCCACGGCCACCCTGTGCTGGGGATCTGACAGCCACTGCTTTTTCCTACCATGACCCCCCTCTGCTGGCTGCCAACTCTGCCCCTCTTACCAGTCTGGATGAATGTGTCTAATTTTACTCCTTGGTTGTCAGACTTCCATGCAGTTCAATTTTCTGTTAGTTCTGGTTGTATTTTTGTTTCTAAATTTTTCTTGTCCTTATTTTGTTTGTGTGAGGAGGCACAGTGTGTCTACCTATTCCTCCATCTTGGCCAGAAGTCCAGATTATCTTTTCTTATACAACTATTAGGCATATTGTCACTAAAATTCTATAGTATTAGTTTGGCCAAAAATTCTGTATTTTTTCCATAAAACAAAAGGTACATTTTTCATTTTCACCAATAAATTTATTGATTTGGATATTCTGAGTATGTCAGCTGTCTCCCACTATTGGCTTCCAGTGGGTAGAGGCCAGGGGTGCTGCTAAATATCTTCCAATGCATGAGATAACCCCACAAAAAGGAATTATTTGGCCAAAATGTCAATAGTACCATGAAATTTCACAAACCACTTTTGACACATTCAAACATTCACAGCACCTTCTCCATATACTGCACAATTTTTTTTAATGTTTCAGTTGCTTTTTTACCTTTCTTAAAATAATAAAGCATAATATGCCAAAATGTTGTGTATTTTCTTCCATCTTCAATATTAAAATGGCTGCACAAAAATTCATACATTTTGGTAAGTTGTTTTTTTTAATGCACACTGATATGACAGCTGTTACAATCTAACAAAATTATTTTCAATGAAGTTAAAGGCAACTAAGCACTACTAGAGCTATTGTATGGAAAAAAAATAAACATTAACAGACTTTTTGGCCAACCAAATACTTTCAGATTTCATGTATTCTATTTTCTGTTCCTCACCTGACATCTGAACTATCTAAACTATTTAAACTAAAAATTGATACCACAATTTACTACTTTCAAAATAGTGATTTTTACTTTAAAGTATATAAAGTGGCACAAAGTATTTTTTATAAAAACCAATCCCTGATCATAAAAATTTAATTTAAAAATTATCCTCAACATTTAAAAAAGCCAAATTATATTACATTCCATTTTACCAAATAACTAAATTAACATATTTTTATAGAGGTATTTATTCTTCCACAATAAAGTCATAAAAGAAATATAAAAATAAAGAGGATACTAAAAAATGTATTTCTATATATTTATGGTACAAGGATAAATCTAAATTGCTTCTGATCAGTTACACTTCTTTGAAACAATACACATATCTATAATAATTAAGACCAGCTCTAGCTGGTTCTTACAGATAGCCTTGGCAAACAGTCTGTTGCCTGGTAAATTAAAGTGATTCATCAATGTTGATGCTGTCACAAATACACAAGATTGGCTAGTAGAGATGGATACAAAGCACAGAAAAGGTGTCAGCTGTGTTGGTTGCTTGCATTCTTTTCCAGACAGGATATACACTTCAGATATGTTGAAGTCTATCAAACCTGATTTCTGTTTTGCTATGCTGTCAATTTTTTTTTATTAAAATCTTTCTAAGAATGATAGCTTCAGTCACAAAAAAACACACACAGCACCTTAAATATCCTTATGGTCATCTGTATTTTCTTCCCAAATCAAAAGTAAATAAAGAAAAAAATCTAAGCAAATATTCATGTGCTGGGAAAAAATGACATAGATAACAAAGTCAAAAATGGGCAAAGATCATGGGAAAACAAATACTAGAGAAGTTTTACATATTTTTCACAAGTGCTAAAGTAAAACTCTTCTCTTTATTTATTCATCATCATCATGCCCGTTTCTCATATACCCATTTCCTCACTCCTAATTTACAGAATCAATTTGGAGACTCATGTTTAACGCAATTACTATTTGAATTTGGAATATTTCTAAGGTGCTGTTTTCAGATACAAAAGTGACACTAACACAAGTCCCATCACCAATCTTGTCCCAAAGTAATTATGTTTCTCACAATCTGAAACTGAATAAAGTCCTATTTACTATATGAAAGCATCAAGATTAAAACAATCCCCACTTCTATTTACAATGAATATCAAGGCATAATTTTTATTGAAAATAAGTTTAAGCTCACAGTTATATTTGGGATTTGGGTTCTGGTGAATGATCTAGACTGAGAATGTAGACATGAAGGCATTAATATATTACATAATTTGAATAATGAGAATAAATATTATAGAAAATATAATTATCTCAAGATAGTTAATATTTAAGGAATGAATACCAGATGTCTGTTTACCAAGCATCTACAATTGGATATTCAATCTAAAACAAAAAGAAAGAACAATAAATAAATAAGAGAATTGATCACTTCCTTCCAAACTAACTTCTCCTACTGTATTTCAAGTCAGATTTTTAAGGCCCAAAACATAGGAATTAGCCAAGACATTTACCTTCTTCTCACCAACCCCCAATATTCAGTGATTGCATCCTATAGATTTTTCCTCCTAAATAGTTCATTTCTCCCCATCCCTATTTCTCCATGTCTAACTCATATCACCATCATATTTGCCTACAGTATTCAAATAGAGTCTAGCTTGTATTTGTCTGTGGTCTTGTTGACTCCCCTTCTTTGCCATTATAAGTCATCAAAAGTGCCAACTTCAAGCCCTATTTTAAGCCTTTCAACAACTTCTCTTAGCCTCCAGATAAATTCCAAACCCTTTCAGAGGGCACAGAAAGCCAAACTCTGTATCTTGCCAATATAACCCCTTTCTCTATCACTAATACCAAACACACACATTTACAGACACTTTACACTCCAGGCATACTACTCAATTTTCATTTATTCAAAAGTGTCAGGTTTTCTTTGTACCCTTACTTTTATTTGCAGAATATATGCCTCTGTCTGGAGTTCCAACCCCACTTTCAGCCCATGCATAGTAAACTACTCCTGCGCAATCACGATGCTGGGAAGTTATCACTTGCCCTTATTATGCAGCTAATTGCACATAAATAGATAATTAAAGCCAGATCTCCTCACAGTAAGTTTAATATTTTATTTCTTTTATTTTTAAAACTTTTTTTAAATTTAGCAGCAGAAATCTCTTTTACAAATGTAAAACTCTAATGTGCCTTAAAATAAGGTGCTGTAATTGTTACAATTTTGCAGTTGTACAATCTAAAAAAATATCTCCTTTCCTGGAATCTCTTGGGCTATTTCAAATGCACTAAAAATTTGATAAGAGTATGAACTCCACTGTATGTAGAAATCCTTATACTCTTTCCTTATATTATGCCTTAGTTCTTAGAAGAAGGAATTTATAGCAACATTTCTGGCTTCTAGAGAAGTGCTTCCAAAATTCAGTGCACAAACAAGTCACTGATGATAGAAAGGAATTCTTATGAGAAGCACATTCTTGATCATACCTCTAAATTTAGTAGTTAGGAAAATCTGATGTATTTTATTGAGCAAACATACTTCTAAAATGTGTTTGGTAATCAAGTAGACAAAACATCAATTTTGAAAAGTCAGCATACACACGTATTGCTGCATATTTTTTAAAATGAGATCAACTGTTTTTCCTGAACTTCCAGAAAGTCTGCTCATATTGATACCTGTACAGTGATAGTTTACTCACTCATCATTAGAATTGCTGTTATGCTTCAAGTGGAAGGTAACTATTGATATTTCTTGTAAGCAATCTTGTAAGCAAGTAGGTCAAGAAGATCCTTTTCCCAGTCAGTATGTTTAAGAAATATATATTGTGCATTGATGAGAAGACTTTAATAAATGCTTATCCAAGTGAAAGACTCTTTGAAAATGCTTTAAATAGAAAACATTTTTACAACTGCCTTTGTAAAGTAGGGCTGCAATGTAATCTTATACTGTTAATGACAATGCCTAGCTGAGTATTACATTTCAACCTATTTCTCAGGAACAGTGCACATGAAATTTTATATAACTCATATCTGATCATTTTAAACAATCTATTTCTTTGATATAATTTTATTCATCCAGAAGAAATAGTATAAAAAGAAAAATATAGCACTCAAAACATTAATTCAAAACATGTTTCTTTAAAATTAAGAAGGTTTTTAAACTACAATTCCTACTCATCTCTCTCCCTTTAATAATAAATCTGCCAAAAAAATTAAATAACTGTGCAATCAAACATTAATCAAAAAACCAAACAAGCATGCTCTATCAGAAGACATAAAAATAAAATAACATATAACATTCCTAGGAGATCATACCTACTACGATCTTCAGGATTCTCTGTGAGAAGATTCACAGAAGGTAAAAAATGCCTCTTTCTTCTCTGGACCTCTGTTTCTTCACTTACAAAGTTAGGAAAATGTTCTAAAGACTCTCTCTGGAGTCAATTATCTCATGACTATATGATAGTTCATATATCAGGGTTTACTTCACCCAAGACTGAATTAGTAAGAACTCTGATGGTGCCTTTGCTACTTACCAATTCCATGGACTTGGCCAGATCTTCCAATGTAATGCTCTTTTTTGAAAAATACACCTGCTTTCCATTGCTTTGTAATGACCTACCAAACACAAGGCTATGATGATAGCCTTGTGGTTGGTAGATGCTATTAAAAGAACAGGAAAATATACAATTCATTTATTTTTGTCAACAAATATTTATTGATAATTCTGCTGATTTTAGACTCACAGAATTTAACCTCTAGTGTATCCCTGGGTACTCTCCAGCAATCGTGCATGTCCATCCCTCTCCAGCTCACCTAGACTGTCTGTTCACAGCTTTTCCTCTTCCCTAAAACCTTCAATACCCTCTCTTACATCCTCACTCTCAGATTTGTCTATCACTAACTTTTGTGAAAAAATGAATGATCTTCATACTGCTAAGACTACTGTTGAATTTCTCTCTCATCTTATGTAAGACCTATCAGCAGCATTTGTCAGAGTTGACTAACCCCATTTTGACTCACCCCTTTCTTTACTTAACTTCCGGTACAACATACTCCCAATTCCCCTGCTCCCTCCTTGTTTTCTCATTCCTGGTATACTTGCCAGTTCTTCCACATCACTGCCACAGTCTTCTAATGGGTACATTCCTTAGTTCTTGGATCTCCCCTCTTTCTTTTTTTTTTTTTATATTTCAATTACAGTTTATATTCAATATCATTTTGTATTAGTTTCACCTGTACTGCTGCCCCAGATCATCTCACCTGAATTCACATTCCAAACACCAGCTATATACTGTATACTGACAGATCTATATTTCCAGCCCAGACCTGAAATCCAGATTCACATACCCTACAGCCCACTCAACATTTCCACCTCACTAACAGACATCCCAACCTTAACATGTCCTAAATTAAACACCTGATTTTCCTCAAATACCTGCTCAATTCACAAACCTCTCCATATCAGTAAATGGCAATTCTATCTCTGCAGCCCAGCCTCTAAACCAGTCATCCCTGAGGTCCCTTTCTCTCACACCTCACATCAAGTCTTCAACAATTCAATACCATTCCACTGCCACTGCTGCGGCCCTCATAAAAGCCAACACCTGCATTCTCCTGGTTAGCCTGCTATCTGGGTAGTGCCAACACTGAAACCAGACTGCACCTGTTAAATACAATCTTCTCACTCATCTTTATTTTTTTAAGACTTTATTTGTTTATCTTTAGAGGGGAAGGGAAGGAGAGAGGGAGAGAAACATCAATGTGTGGTTGCCTCTCACGTGTCCCCTGCCAGGAACTGTCCTGCAACCCATGCATGTGCCCTGACTGGGAATGGAACCGCGAGCCTTTGGTTCACAGGCCCGCACTCAATCCACTGAGCTGCACCAGCCAGAGGCTCTCATTCATCTTCAAAATCACTCATAACCTTTCCTGTATCATACAGAATAAAAGCCAGATTCTTTACAAAGCCATTCATTCATAATCTAATTTCCCCCATACACATGTTGGGCCTCATCTCTCAGGAGGCTGCTCCACTGCAGACATTCTCCTTTGTCCAACTCAAATAGGCCAAGTCCTCTCCTGCCAAGAGGACCCAGCACTTGATACTCTCTTTGACTGAAACATTCTTTTCACAAATTTGCCCCCAAATATCCCTGCTTAAAGGTTCCCCTTTCAAAAAGACCTTCCCTGAACATCTCATGTGAAAATACAAGTGCTACTGCACACCCATTTCCCATTATCCCACTTTAATTTTCTCTTTAGCACTTGTTACTGTCAGACATACTAGCTATTCACTGTCCTGTGGAGTTAAGAATTCAAAACTGTCCAATATTATTAAATCAGATATGAATATTTTTGTAAACAATTGTTTAATATGATTAAATATTTAAGATGGTTTATTCAGGGTTGAAATTATTTTTCACTTTGTTTCTGTGTTCCTATAAAACTTTATAAAGTCAATCCTCCAAATGCATTTGCTACATGAGGTGTTTACACTTTCTGAGTGATGTGATATTAAAAAAAGCAAACTTGATGTAAACAAAAATACAATATGCCTAACATGGAATTATCAACACTTTTATATTCAGTAGTAATACAAATATTTCCAAATGCTGTATTAGACACTCAAATGTATCAGTTTCCATCAATAAATACAACTAATTTGTATAGTGACATATCTGACAACCAAAATAAATACAGCTTCTCTTTCAGTAATCTTCAAAATTTGGGCTCTTTGCAGTAGATACTTAGGAATTCAAAATAACAATACCTTACGACAATTTAAAAATCCCTGCACTATATATAAGATACTTTGATTAGGATTTTATAGACAAATCAGTCTCCAGGAGAAGGAACCCAATTTGATGACACAACTTAAAATTTTTTTACTTAATGAAAGCAGGTATCTAATGAGAGTTGTATTCAAATAGAAATGGGCTAATGACATTGCAAAAATTAGGGCTAAGACAAATTCCCTCATGCCCACCCCTCATACCCCACCTGCAAGAAGCACGTTTGTACACTTCTTACATTGACAATAAGAACACATTTCAAACTTCTGGTCAAGACAGAGGTGTACATAGACATGCTTTGCCTCCTTGCACAACACAGAAAAAATTACAACTACATCTCAAAACAAGTAACACCCACACTGATCAGAAAATTGAACTATATATAAGTCCAACAACCAAGGATTTAAAGAAGCCACATTCACCCAGACGAGTGCCTTTTCTAAAACATGCCATACTGCTAAGACAGGGAGTCAAATCGGCTCTACCTAATACATAGAAACAAACACAGGGAGGCTGCCAAACTGAGGAGACAAAGAAATAGGGCCCAAATTAAAGAACAGAACAAAACCCCAGAAAAAGACCTAAATGAAATGGAGATAAACAACCTATCAGATGCAGAGTTTGAAACACTGGTAATCAGGATGCTCAAAGGACTCACTGGGTATGGTAACAATATAAAGGAAGATATGAAGGTTATTAAACTATTCAACTATTTCACTTATTAAACTAAGTGAAATAAAGAAAAATCTACAGGGAACTATCAGTGGAGGGGTGGAAGCCAGGATTCAAATCAACAATTTGGAAAATAAAGAAGAAATAAGCATTCAACCAGAGCAGCAAGAAGAAAATAGAATTCAAAATAACAAGGACAGTATAAGGACCCTGCAGGACAATTCCAAACACACCAACATCTGAATCACAGGGATGCCAGAAGGAGAAGAGGAAGATCAAGAAATTGAAAACTTATTTGAAAAAAAAAATAACAAAAGAAAATTTCCCTAATTTGGTGAAGGAAATAGACATACAAGTCCAGGGATCACAGAGAGTCCCAAACAAGTTGGACCCAAAAAGGGCAACACCAAGACACATCATAATTAAAATGCCAAAGGTTAAAGATAAAGAGAGAATCTTATCTTTAAAGAGCAAGATAAAAGCAGAGAGTCACCTACAAAGGCATTCCCATAATACTACCAGCTGATTTTCCAAAAGAAAGTTTGCAGGCAAGAAGGGACTGGCAAGAAGCATTCGAAGTATTGAAAAGCAAGGACCTACAACCTAGATTACTCTACCCGGCAAAGCTATCATTTAGAATCGAAGGGCAGAGAAAGTGCTTCCCAGACAAGGTAAAGCTAAAGGAGTGCGTCATCATCAGGCCATAATTACTTAAAATGTTAATGGAACTTATTTAAGAAGATAAGATCAAAACTATGAACATTAAAATGGCAACAAATTCACAACTATCAACAACTGCATGTAAAAAATAAGCTAAGCAAACAACTTGAACAGGAACAGAATCATAGGTATAGAGATCATTTGGAGGGTTATCAGCTGGGAGGGGAAAGGGAGAGAATGGGGAAAACAGTGCATGGATTAAGAAGGGTAATTGGTAAGTACAAAATAGACAGGGGGATGTTAAGAATAGTATAGGAAATGGAGAAGCCAAAGAACTTATATGTATGACCCATGGACATGAACTAAGAGGGGGGTTGCTGGAGGGGAGAGATTGCTGGATGGAAGGGGAATACTGAGCAGAGGAGAGCAAAGTGGGTTAAGTTGGGACAGCTGTAATAGTATAATCAATAAAATATATTTTTAGAAAAGAAATGGGATGACATCTGCTTGATGCCTACATTTAAACTGGGTGGCATTCCACCAAGGTACATTAGGTAAATTACTAGAAGGAGTTTGTCTCATTAAAGAAGTATTTTGTGTTCCCTGCTACTTTTAAGATTATTTGATACTTTTTTTCATTTCTACTTCTTTCCATTCTGTCTACAGATATGCTCAAAACACTCGTGAATTTTTTTAAGGAAAGAAAAACAAAAAACCAAAATACAATGAATTTCCTTGATTATTTTATTTCTCTCAAAAATTTATCAGTAAACTTTGTAAAATATATTTCTGATTATATTATTATCCCTATCTAATGTTATTCAATAACTTTCAATCACCTTTATAATGAAGATTCTCAGAGTAATCTATCGTGGCTGATTACATTTCCTAAGATGGCTGTAAGAACACTCCCATCCCTCCATCTCTTCTTCAGTGTGATTTTGCCACTTTTCTCAATTAGAAGCAGAGTCACTTCTTGCATCTGGGCTGGCCTTCGGGATTTTTTTTTTTTTTAATACACAATAGAATACAAGAGATTCCTATGGAGATCTCATAGCACAGGAGCTCTTTGAGCAACACCCAAGAATCTCACTTTAAATGTAAATGCACCAGTTTTGTAACCATTTTCCTTCCCTGGAATCATAGTGCAAGCAATGATGCTGGAATGGCTCTGAACTAGCCATGGCTTAACTGAACCCAAAAGGCACCAGCAGCAGAGACGTGACTCTTACAGATGGTTAAAAATACAGGAGGAATTTGAGAAACTCACAAATTTCTAAATTGGAGAAGACAGAATTGAAGAAATGCTTATGTTGTAGCACAAAGAAATTTGAGATGCTCTATTCTTTCTAGGAGTGATTTAAAAGGATTCATCAAGAAGTTTCCTTTGATTCCAATAATGTATGAAAAACTACCAAATTCCTAGCCATTTTCACATTGTTTCATAAAATAAAATATCTATGAAACTGAAATTTTTTAATACTTAGTGGACCATTAAGGACAATATAAAATGTTGAACATGCGAGAATACATACAAGATAATTTAAGTTTAAAAAATACATCTCTCCCCTTATATATATATCTTATATATATATAATTATCATAATGCTAATCAAATCATATATAAAAGCATACTTGTGAAAAACAGAATTATTTTAACAGTAATCTATAGCAGAATTAAAAATTAAAGTAAAATATTTCAGTTCTAGAACATAATATTTAAATAATCATGTTTATTTAGCCACTTAATCTATAAAAATAAAACTTGGAAAACTATGCCATTGTTAATAAATACATGTATACATTTCTCATTATTTATGAAGATCATGAAAGATTCTGAAAGGTTTGTTTAAATATTCTTTACATAAAACCAAATGTTTATGTTCACAGTGTGAATGGTATTTGAATATCACTTCTGTGCTAAATTTAACTCATAGTAGGCATCTGAGATCCAACAAAACAACTTTATTAACTTTATGTCCTTTACCTTTTGACCATTAACTGAAGCTTAATATAAATAATGGAATGCTTTAAATAATAATTTTAAATATTCTACATTCATCCAAAGTACTACCTAACAAAATCAAACAATCACTGAGAGTTTTCACATGTGTTATTTAATTTTATTAGCAGTGATAGCAGAATACCTGACATTGCATACAGAAAAAACTTATAAGCAATGCAGATCAAGACAATAGTTTATACCTTACAATTCAAGTTTAAGAAACAACATACTATAAACTGTCCATTTTGCAGCATTAATTTTTTTATTATTTTATAGAGTTTTCAAAGGTAAATTCTCAAACAATAATTGATTTTTTAATTCTTTTAATTTTTATTGAAATATTGGGGTGACATTGGTTATAGGTCTCAAGTGTACAATCTTATGATACATCATCTGTATTGTGTGCTCACCACCCAAAATCAAGTCTCCTTCTGCCAGTTACCCTTTATCACCCCTTTACCCTCCTCTTCCTTCTCCTGCCCCCCTTTCCTTCTGGTAATCACCATACTGTTCTGTGTTTGCGAGTTTTTTTAAAATGATGTAAATAGAAAAGACTGAAGCATAGACCATTTGCTTGCAGGTGCAGTTCAAAGAAGGGAAGGGTGAATGCTGAATTTCCTTCTTTTTATCAAAAGAACTTTCCCCTACATACCATATTTTTCAGACCATAAGATGCACCTAGCTTTTAGAGGAAAATAGGAAAAAAATTTTTGAAGCAAAAAATGTAAAATATTTAATAACATAAATAACATAATATTTTACCAATGTAAATGTAAACAGAACTCAACAGCAGCCTTAACAACCATTATTCCTCCCAAATTTGGGGTGGGGGGGCAGGTGCATCTTATAGACCAAAAAATACGGTAACTGTTTCTGGGGCTACTAAAAACAGAATTCAAAGAGAGCCTGGAAGAGCAAAGAGGAGATTCCCCTGGTTAGCAGTATGCAGGAAGTCTAATTTTTTACCGTAGTAAGGTTAGGGTATAGAAAAACTGAAAGATACTGACAAAGAAAGGCTACAGTAATTTTAATACCAAACAAACTGATTAGGAGAAACTGCAATTATGTATAGTACTGCTACACACACGGAATGAGATGGGTCTACTGGTTTTACTCAATATTTACAGGGGAAAAATAAAATATGGTAGGCCTTTAACAACAATTACTAAGTATTAATTCTTAATGTGGTTAAAACAAGACTATACTGAACCTTGTGAAAAAAATAATTAGACAAATAACCACAATGAACTTAATTATTCAGAGAAATTTTGTTTAGGGAGGAAGTTCTAAGAATTCAATCTGGACCAATCTAGACCAAAATAAAGGGAAAACTGAAATTCAAAGTTTAATAGCATTATTCTTACATAAATTTAGAGCTATCTTAGCTCCCACTGATTAGATCCAGAGGAAGCCAGAACTGTATGTACTTTGAGCAAGGTTCCACTAAAGGCTGCAGGGTTTTTTGTTTGTCTTTGTTTTTTTGTTTGTTTGTTTGTTTGTTTGCATCACGGACACCTCAGGTAATTAGGACATATGCAGTTCAAAGAAAAGCACGGCTACACTTCTATTCCATGCAAGTGATCCAGCTGTAGTCAGGGTGCTGTCTCTCCTACTTATCCTGAGAGTGAAATGTTGTTGGAGTCTGCCCCTCCATCATCTGCCTCATTCTGCTGTTCACTGCTGGACTCTGGCTTCATTTACCCAGATCCCTATCTATGCCAGTACTGCAAAGAAGGGTGCTCCAAAGGTAAAGGCACACTCCTCCGTGCAAGGTTTGACTCTGGCAGCGCCTCACTTGAGTTTCCATGACCAGAACACTAAGTGTTCATTCCTTTCTGTAATCAAATGCCTATCTGTTTCAGTGGATCATCCTCTGCAGCTTCTTTACAATGAAGAGAGGCAACCAGGAATAGAACACTCTCCAAATGGTCGCTGTAATGGACCTGTGTCTTATGCACAGGTAGACTTCTGGGAATCTTCTGGAAGGACAAAAATAAGAAGACCTGAAACTGATATTTTCATTTATTTTCCATACAGAGCCTAACAAAAGCAATACATAAGAAAGAAAAATCAACTACTTTGAAATAAACAATTAAATAAATATTTATTTTTACTTTTTATTTATTTTAATATAGTTTGATTAGCTATTACAGTTGTCCCATTTCCCCCCCTTCATTCCCCTCTACTCTGCACATCCTCTCCCACCCACATTCCCCGCTTTAGTTCATGTCCATGTGTCACATTTATAAGTTCTTTAGCTTCTACATTTCCCACACTATTCTTACCCTCCCCCTGTCTATCTTCTACCTACCATCTATACTACTTATTCTCTGTACCTTTTCCCCCTCTCTCCTCCTCCCACTCCCCTGTTGCTAACCCTCCATGTGATCTCCATTTCTTCAGTTCTGTTCCTGTTCTAGATGTTTGCTTACTTTGTTTTTGCTTTTGTTTTAGGTGTGGTTGTTAATAACTGTGAGTTTGCTGTCATTATACTGTTCATATTTTCCATCTTCTTTTTCTTAGATAAGTCCCTTTAACATTTCATATAATAAGGGCTTGGTGATGATAAATTCCTTTAAATTGACCTTATCTGAGAAGCACTTAATCTGCCCCTCCATTCTAAATGACAGCTTTGCTGGATAGAGCAATCTTGGATGTAGGTCCTTGCCTTTCATGACTTGGAATACTTCTTTCCAGCCCCTTCTCGCCTGTCAGGTCTCTTTTGAGAAATCAGCTGACAGTCTGATGGAACTCCTTTGTAGGTAACTGTCTCCTTACCTCTTGCTGCTTCTAGAATTCTCTCCTTCATTTTAATCTTGGCTAGTGTAATTATGATGTGCCTTGGTGTGTTCCTCCTTGGCTCCAACTTCTTTGGGACTCTCTGAGCTTCCTGGACTTCCTGGAAGTCTATTTCCTTTGCCAGACTGGGGAAGTTCTCCTTTATTATTTGTTCAGATAAGTTTTCCACTTGTTGCTCTTCCTCTTCTCCTTCTGGCACCCCTATAATTTGGAAGTTGGAATGTTTAAAGATGTCCTGGAGGTTCCTAAGCCTCTCCTCATTTTTTTGAATTCTTGCTTCTTCATTTTTTCTCTTTGGTTGTTTCTTCCTTATGGTCCACTCCACTGATTTGAGTCCCAGTTTCCTTCCCATCACTATTGGTTCCCTGTACATTTTCCTTTATTTCATTTAGCATAGCCTTCATTTTTTCATCTAATTTGCGACCAAATTCAACCAATTCTGTGAGCATCCTGATCACCAGTGCTTTGAACTGTGCACCTGATAGGTTGGCTATCTCTCTGTTGCTTAGTTGTATTTTTTTGGAGCTTTGATCCATTCTTTTGTTTGGGCCATTTTTTTTGTCTTGATGCACCTGTTAAGTAGTGAGGGGTGGAGCCTTAGGTGTTCACCAGAGTGGGGCAACCCAGTTGCTGGGTTGTGATGCTGTATGTGGGGTAGGAGTATGAGAAGGAACAATGGTGCTTGCTTTCTCTCTGCCAGATTTCAGTCACTTCCCTCAATTCCCCCAAGCAAACTGGGCCCTTCTGGTGCTGGTTCTCATGTGGGTGGGTTTGTGTACTTTCTAGGACCCTGTGGGTCTCTCCAACAAACTCCCTTGTGAGGCTGGGAGTCTCTCCTGGCACCTCAACCCCCACAAGTGTTTTTAATAGGTGTTTTTGAGGCTTTATTTCCCTGTGCTAGCATCCTGGGTTGCTGGGTTACACAGCCTATCTTGCTCCCCAGGTTTGCCTGGTTTATCTGCTCTTGCACATGGGATCACCCAGACAGCCAGGCACCTTGTGCAAAGCACCCTTCTACAATCCGCCACCTTGCCAGGTTGGCCCGCTGCCAATTTGCTGTGAGTCCTTTCCACCCTGCTGCCCAACTCCACCCCTCCTACCAGTCTGGATGAATGTTTCTTCTTTAACTCCTTGGTTGTTAGATTTCCATACAGTTTGATTTTTTTTGTTATTGGTTCTAGTGGTTTTTGTTTTTAAATTGTTGTTGTCCATCTTTTGGTTATGAAAGGAGGCACAGTGTGTCTACCTATGCCTCCACCTTGGCCGGAAGTCCAACAATTAAATAAATATTTAAAGCATAGTCACATGACAAATTATTTTATCTCCTGTATCTACTAAAGAATATCTATGGAAATCATAGTTGTTTGTAGAGACAAACTGCAGTCAAGTAATTTGACAATGTTAAGTAATTAAACTTATTTTTTCAGATTATTATTTTTATTGTGTTCTTCCCAGTACCATTTAAGTCCCCTTACACCACTGTCTGCTGCAGTCGCCCCACTGCTGTCTGTGCCCGAGAGTAAGCACTCCTTTTAGTTCAATCCCTCTATTAAAAGAAAACAAAACTAATGATGAAAAATTTAGAATGCCCCTAATTTTTAGAAATCCATTAAAAATCAGTGGATAATAAACACATTGCAAATATGCCGGGGCTTTATAACTACAGAATATATAATGAGGTACAAACAAACTATGGTGCCTGTCATTTATCAATTTACATGAGCCATTAGAAATCACATACGCAACTGTGGTTTACAAAAAATGCATTTCCAAAGATAAGATAGATAGCAATGTTAGTGAATAAATGAATAAATGAATAAATGTCATCATCTAACTAGATGTGACAAATTGACTAAGTAATTAGAAAGATAAAATTAAAGAATTCCTAAATCCTGGCAGTGAAAACACTCTCTGTACACATCTCATACAGCCCTATAAAAATAGAAAATACATTAGAGCAATGCTCCCAAGCATATGTTCCATGGGACACCAAGTCCCTGGATGTTACAGGGGTGCTATGGAAATGAGACTCCTTAGTCCAGCAAGTTTGGGTAGACTGGATTAAACAAAATTAAAATTGTTTATTTACAAGACATTAAAAATGTATTATTTTGGGATCCACTGTAAATCACCAAGCATGGTTATTTAGTTTTTGAACACTATTTAAAACAAAAAATTCTATTTCCACATAATATCTTGAGGGATTACTATTCAGCTGAATATCCTTCTGGAAATGTTTTGTACAATGTTCTTAGAAAATATACTAAGAGTAACAAATTGATTATTACATAATTCTCCAGTTGTATATCAATCTTCCTTATCAGTAACATGAAGCACATTATAAATGGAAATCTGCTCAACAACTGGAACTACTATGACCATTTTCAGTAAGTTATGTTTCAAAGTCTAGCATTCCTTCTTACTGTTAGATATTCTTTCCTTCTATTTACATAAATTCCACTAAACTTTCAAGACTCAGAATGTTTTACACATCCTATACACTTCTACTTTTGTTTGATCTAAACTTTCTTTGAACATCCGTAATGTTAATTTACCCACCAATGTTGAATACAGTAGCTACTAACCAGCCATATATGGCTACTGGCACTTTAAATGTGGCCAGTTCAAATTGAGGTGTTAAGTGTAAATACATATCGATTTCAAATAGTTTGTAAAAAATGTAAATGTCACATCAATATTTTTATTATCTGTTGAAATGATATTTTAGATATAGTAGGTTAAATAAATGTATTAGTAAGTTAATTATATGTTTCTTCCTTTTTTAGGACTATTTAAATTATTTTATTGTTGTTCAATTACAGTTATCTATATTTTCTCCCCACTCCTCCCCACAAACCTACCTACCTCCCTTGCTTTAACCCTCCCCCTTGGTTTTGTCCATGTGACCTTTATGTAGTAGTAGTTCCAGAAAACCCTTCTCCCCACTGCCCCCCCTCCCCTCTGGCTATTGTTGGATTGTTCTTAATTTCAATGCCTCTGGTTATATTTTGCTTGCTTTCTTTCTTTTGTTGATTATATTCCAGTTAAAGATGAGATCATATGGTATTTGTCCCTCACCGCCTGGCTTATTTATTTCACTTAACATAATGCTCTCCAGTTCCATCCATGCATTCACAAAGGGTAGGAACTCCTTCTTTCTCTCTGCTGTGTAAAATTCCATTGTGTATATGTACCATAGGTTTTTGATCCACTCATTTACTGGTGGGCACTTAGGTTGCTTCCAGCACTTGGCAATTGTAAATTGTGCTGCTATGAATATTGGGGTGCATAGGTTCTTTTGGATTGGTGTTTCACAGCTCTTAGAGTATAATCCCAGCAGCAGAATTGCTGGATCAAAAGGCAGTTCCATTTTTAGTTTTCTGAGGAAACTCCATAGTTTTCCACAGTGGCTGCACCAGTCTGCAATCCCACCAACAGTGCACTAGAGTTCCCTTTTTTCCACATTCTCTCCAACACTTATTTGTTTCTTTGTTTATGATGGCCATTCTGATTGGTGTGAGGTGGTATCTCATTGTGGTGTTAATTTGCATCTCTCTGATGGATATCTGCTTCTTTTTAATTTTTAAAGTATGGCTACTTGAAAACTTAAAATCACACTAGTGGTTTGCATTACTCTTGTAATGAACAACTCGGATCTATATTGCCCATTTTATTCAACTATATAATATTCTGTGCTAATTATATAATAACTTCTGCTAATTTATTTTCCTATCTCTACAGCATGATTTTGACACATAAGCTAGAGGTCTACACAGAACCTAGAAAAATTGATATGAATACAAATAAATACATTTTCATTTATCACATAAAGTAGATATTACTTATTTTAATTAGTAAACTGGTTCTAAAATTAGGGTTTAATTCACATATTAAGTGTGAATTAAAGAAAGGTAAGGGGATGGCATAGCCAAAGCTGTTTCTATAATTCCATGAGTGTATGTACCATGTACTCTAAGATTTCATACACTGAGACAAATTGAGGGATTTTTGTCAAATCTCCTTCTCACATTCAGCTCTAAGAGGCCTGAGCACTTGGAGTAAAGCTACCAGCAGTCAGAAAGAAAATGCATGTGTACGTGTGTGTGTATCTAGGTGGATGTGGAGTAGCAAAGTTAATAACATAATGGGAAAAATACTGCACTGGGGTCAGACAACACTGATTTGAGCCCTCATTTTTCTACTTACTTGCTATATGATATTGTTTAAAATATTTAAGTGAGTCTAGAATTGCTTTTTCTGTAAGAATAAAATACCAAGACTTGTAAGCATTAGAAATAATATATGTGCCCTGGCTGGTGTGGCTCAGTGGGTTGAGTGACTGCCTGCAAACTGAAATGTCACTGGTTCAACTCCTAGTATGTCTAGGTTGTGAGTCAGGTCGCTAGTTGGGGGCATGTGAGAGGCAACCAATTGATGTTTCTTTCACACAATGATGTTTCTATCCCTCTCTTTCTCCCTCCCTTCCCCTCTCTCTAAGGAAAAATAAATAAAATCTGTAAAAAATAATTATTTAAAGAACTGATATATCAAGGTTTACAACACATGGTAATTATTATTACTATAAACAAATGTGAAAAAAGACAAAAACCAATGGCAACCCATGTTCATAAATTTTACAATAAATAGAAAAATCAGAATAATCTAAAACATTTCAAGGCATTTATGTTAGCAAAACTATCCTGTTTTTGTAAAGCCCTGTGGATATATATTTCTGAAAAAAGTTTTTATTGATTCTCCATCACTTTTTTTCAGAGAAGAAGCTCTTCTGGACTGATAGGTTTGCACATTATCATCAAAAAGTCTCTTACATGATTGATTTGAAATAATTCTTTTGAAATTTAAAGGCCAATAAGCACCTTTTAGTTCTGACTATAGATGGTGAGTTGAAGTTTAATACAAAGGCTGAATTCTCCAAAAGTTGAAATTCAGCAGAATGAAGTTCACTGAAATTTCACATTAGACCCAACATAAGGTCTCACTTTGCAACAGTGAGGGTCAATAAACATTATACCTTGGCAAAGAGTTTTTTAAATCTGTTTCTATCCCTATTGTGACATAGCATCAAACCTGTATATTATAGCAACTTACACTTCACTGTTACCTCAGAAAAAGTTATTTCAAACATTCAAGTGCCTTATGTCCTATTGCTTGAACAACTGAGTGTCTAATACAATGGGGCTAGGATTAATTTTTTTTTAACTTCACTTTTATTAAAGTATGTCGGGTATGCCTATTTATTATTTAAAAGATATATATCAGCTTTCCACATCTGCAGGTTTCACATCCACATATTCCACGAGTATCAACCATGGATAGAAAACACTTTTAAAAATCCCAAAAAGTTCCAGAGAGCAAAACTTACATTTGATACTCGTGCCAAATACTACATTGAATCCACATGAATGAAGGGATGAATAGGCATGTCCTGCTGCAGCCTATACACAAATACAGTATATTATGCAAGTACTAACCATTTAATATAAGAGACTTGAATATCCCAAGATTTTTACATTTGCAGGGAGTTCTGGACCCCATCTGCCCACCACAGATACTAAAGATACCTAAAAACTGGCCAGAAGGTACTTAATTTGGGATAGTGTCCTGATTGTTTTAAGGCAGTTACTAGCTAACACAGAAAAGTTCTCCATTTCAATCTTTCACATATTTTGTGCAAGAACATTTCCTATATACCTGAAACTCACACAAGAACTTAGTTCAATTTCAAAAAACAATTTCTACAGTTTCTTCAGAAGAGTAGCTAAATTACTATAAGAACTCCTTCCTTTTATGTTACTTAAGTGTTTTTCTAATCTGTTCTTAGTTTAGCTAGTAAGTTCTGAGCTTTCTTGTCATTTTTAGTTTTTGAAAAACAAGGTTTGTTGTTATTTAAAGAACCTATTAAACGCTGGCCTCCCAGCTGTCCAAAGCAAATGACAGGTCATAAAGTAATAGCAACAATCAAGTCCACAAAAATGAGGTTAAGTATTCTAGAGTTCAATAAATTCTATATTTGCATGGTCAACTTTATAGACCAACTTCATAGACTTCTCCAAATAGGAGATGTCTGATCATGCGGAACCTGAGATGTTGCTGGGACTCTTTTAATAAATGACTAGAATCACTACTGGGTAAAGGCCAGTGTCCACTCATGGTAAGCCCTCTCATCCTTTCTACCACGTCCTTTTCGCTTTCTGCTGGTGTCGTAAAATGATTGCCCCCCTCTCTAGTCTCTTTGCTTCCTCTTGGTAAATTGGACTTGACTAACTCTCTTGTCCAGGGATTAAATGATCTAGGCTGACAAAGGGCCAAGCACTCCAGACCAGCCTGGTATTAGGTATTGAGAACAAATAATCTTTTTCTGGCCACCTATTCCATTCTAGTGGATAGGCTTCACACCAGAATTTATACCCCACCCACATACAAATTGTAATAATGCTCTTATGCAATAGAGAGACACAGAGAGAGAGAGAGGCTTCATCTAATGTTCTACTCTAACCAATACCTGGCCATTTTTTCTTCTAGAAAGCCCTGTACTGGAAGGATTTGGACAGCCATGTATGCTACTTTCCCTGTAAAGCCTACAACTTACTAAGTTATTAACATGAATAATTGCTCAATCAAACTAGTCCAAAGAGAAGCCAGAAATTAGAGGAAAGGTAAATTCCTTAAATATGTTTAGACATGAAACTCAATTCTCATTAGGTTCTGTTGGTTATTTTTAAGAATTTTATTGCTCTTTTTTCCATTTGTATTAGCTATATAAAGTTTTTACTTCCAACAATATTTTATAGGTTATACTAGGAGAATTTTAAATTTTCTATTTTCAAGCTGCTGCTGACAATAATCATTCTGTTCCAAGTACTAGGAAGAAATCCTCAGTTCCATTAACAGCTGTACCTGCCTCTTGTCCAAAGAAGTGTTCTTTCCTAATCGCTTAAGAGGGCTGACGAGAGATAACAGAGTAACCAGATGGTGGTTTGGCAAAAGCAACACATACGGGGCAAAGTAAAGTTTGGGATAAGTGAATCACTAATGTCTGGGAGCAAGTGACCAAGAATTGCTGGTCCTTTAAATTTTGTGAATGTGTTTGTTAAGTTAACACTCTCTCTCTCTCTCTCTCTCTCTCTCCCTCTCTCTCTCATACACACACGCGCGCGCACACACACACACACACAAATCTGTGACTAGATCCTGTGGTGTTAAGATGTGAGGAAGGATATTTGAGAGCTGAGAATGAATGCTTTTTCCTTTAGCGTAAGTAGCAAAACAACTGTCTGCATCATGATGAGGTCTGTCTTCTGACTAAGACCAGCTCGTTGCGGATAATTTCATTATCAAGAAACAGCTACTGGGGTAGTTCTTAAAAAAACTGAACTTTTCACACAATGACAGTTGCATGAGGTTGCTTTTCACCATGATTGCAAATATGATTGCATTTACTTTTGAGGAGGAGTCCTTTCTGTAGTTAGTGTCTGACCCAGAGGTAGGAGGTTTTATTCATTGTTTCAGATGTGGTTGCTAAGTCAAATGGCATTTTTGTACTTTGGCTTCTTGACCAACTGTAGTTACTAAGCATTAGAGCCAAATCAAAATGCATAAATGTTCAATTCTCCATTGCTTCAAATCTCTAGCAGCAATACCATATTAGAAGACCCTTTAATAACAAAATAAAAATTGATATTGATTCTATCCCACAGCTCTCTTCTCTAGTGGTAACTAAATATCATGTGTCACCAATTTAAACTATATGTTGTACATTTCTTTTTCTTCATAAATAAAATTCATACTGCATTGAAAATATACCTTTCACTAAATAAAGAGATACACAGCTGTCTCTTAGGAAAATATCAAGGATAAAATCATAAGAATATTTAATAAGGAAACTTAATCATTATCCCGGAAAGTTAATTCCAGGATAACATGTTTGTCATCCAACTGAAAAAGTAATTATTTATATTTTTATAAAGCAGACATAGAACTTACATGGAGAAAGGGAGGATGGGAAGGAATGTGAGAGAAAAAGTTTTGTACAGGGATACAGGATTTTAAAAAGGAGAGTAAAATATTACATACAGATAATTTTACCATGGTATATATGTTCACATATACATATATACACATATTTATACATGCACATATAAACACATATCCGTGTATACACACTTAAACATACTTGCAAATACTTATACACTCAGTGCATTTCATAAGCCAACCATCTCATACTTGGAATTATGGAGCAAGGAGGGGCATTAAAAGGTTATCTGAGGAAATCCTTTCCTTTGGGCAGGTCAGCACTTAAACCACTCAAAGACCTAGCTATCTATTCTATTTTTAGAGCTCTCTAGGGATAGAGATTCATTATAGACTACATTGTTCTGCACTTGTAATAGACCCATAGATGCCTTTCCTGACAAAACCATATTTTACAGATCCTTGGTCCGACAGACTTTCATTAGGATCTTTTAATACCCCCCCTTCCCTGTGACAGCTTGGCAGCTAAAGGATTTAGCTTCTCATGAAAATGCCCTCAAAGAGGTCAACAGGTACAGATGTGCATACAAAAACGATGTTAATTTTTCCAATTAACATCATTCCCAAAGCCCCTGGGCTAACCCTATGCAAAATGTAAATAATGTAAAATTTGTTTTCTTAATCCACACCCTCTGGAATTCTCTTTATTTGTTTGCAGCAGCCTTCTCTTGCCATTGGTTATCAACACTGACTAAGGTTTATCAGGTTTTTCTCCTCTCATAATAACTGTCCACTGTCCTTTTTCTTACTCACCCAGATCACTTCTCTTTGAATATTGTTAATCTGAAAAACACTAATCCTGGTTGACATATTAGGAAGGAGCTAATCTGTTAATATTAATATTTCACAGTTACTACAGTTTATAATTTCACTCACTAAGTACTATGAAAAATAATGGGTCTTCATATTTTCAAATTTCACCATTTATTCTGTAACCTACTAAACATATGCACAACAATATCCCTGCAGAAACCAACACTGCTTTTAAACCTTTGGAAAACTTGTAAATATAATACTCTGATAATAGAAGTTAAATTAAAACCCCATTTATTCCCAAAGACTGAAAAAAATATACTCACTGTTGATAATGAAAATATGACTGGTAAGATATGTTTTTAAAGAGCCCTTAATTCGAAAATCCTAATCTTAAACTTAAAATTATAAAATTTAGATATACTAGAGGAACATATATTAGTTCCTTATAACTCATACCAGTGCGTGCCCTTTGTGGTACAGGATGGGCAATGGAGTAGAGTGGGATGCAGGAAAAATAAACAAACAGAAATTGCAAAGAATTATTTAACTAAATGTTCTTGCCAAGAAATGCTACTACTTAACTGCTTCAATAGAGTAAACCAATCTAAAAGGAGGCAATAATTTGCATGGTGGGAAATTGGAGAGCTTTCTTTCAGCTACAGCTTTCAGTCTCAAGAGCACAAAGAGCTAAATTTTAGCCAATTTTCTGACTGCTTTTTTTTGCTGTTGATGAGATTGCTTTTCATTCTACAATTGTTTCTAATGTCTTCTAAAAAGAAAGAATGACACTAATGCTTATATTTGAAACTGTGTATCACATGATCAGTAATTAGAGATACAAAGCTTTTTCATCTTAAAAAGATAGCCAGTCTTTTAAGACACTAATATTCATTTGTGGTATTTACTCATATTGATCATTTCTCTCTCAAAACAAAGTGAGACAGAATAAAAGAAATCAAAGTATTATAAGTGATATTGAAAATAGCAAATAGATGCTATAAATACAAATTTCCAGTGTAGATTCCTTAAAAATGTTCTTGAACCAATTTGGGGGGCTACTTTAATATGCAAAACCCCCTCAAATTTTAATTAAAATTTCCACAACAGTGCGTTAGAAAATACCAATGGCCCAATGGTGATAGGACATGTGTTTATTTGCATGTGTTTACTTTGTACAGAAGTGAGTTTTTTTGTGTGTGAGAGTGAAATATGATAAGGGAGGCAGGCCCCACCTACATTGAGGCATGACTTGAAGGACGGCAAAATATAGCTATTGTATTTCATCAAATGTAGCATGTCCTTGATTTTAAGACACATTTTTATTTTATGAATCATGAAGAATGAAAAAGCATGCTTCCAATTAAACTGTGACACAGGCTGTGTCAACCTCCCTCCAGAGACTCCATTTGCTCTCGGGGTGGACTGGCTGCAGCCCTGGGCCGAGCAGCAGCTTGCTTGTTGGCTGGCTGCAGTGGTGACACACGGTCGCCAGCAGCCACAGACGAACATGGGCTCCCTCCACGTGAGCAAAGACGCCCCGTGCTCCAAAGCTCACCCTTCAGGGAGAGGTCATCGCTTACACGACTTCACTCTGATCTCTTAATTTCAGGAGGTATGGTTGTTAATAACTGTGAATTTGCGTAGTGTCTCCTGGACTTCCAGCCAAGCTGGACATGCTGTGCTTCCTCTAACAACCAAGATTAAGTACAACAAAAATATAGAACCAAAAAAAAAAAAGGAAAACCCAACCAGGACAAAGAGAAAATTGAATTGTGCGGGAGTCCGACAACATTCACCCAGACCGATAACAGGGGTGGAGTCCGAGGCCATGGCTGGCTGGGTGAGTCGGTCGTGACAGGTGCACAGGTGGCTGCGTTGATGAATGGGAGCAGACCCAGCGAGGTGCACAAGGCAGCTGGCCACGGACACTCATTCCCACACAGATAAACCAGGCAAACATGGGCAGCGAGACAGACTGTGTGACGCAGGGCCCCAGCACCGGGAAGTGAAGCCTAAGCACCTATTGAAAACACTTGTAGGGGCTGAGGTGCTGGGAAGGAGTCCCAGCCTCACTGGAGAGTTCATTGGGGAGACCCCAGAGGTCCTGGAGAGTGCGCAGGACCACACACCAAAGTCAACAACAGAGGGGCCCGATTTGATAGGGGAAAGAGACTAAGGGAACTGGAAGCTGCGAAAGAACTTGGAGCAAGCACCATTGTTCCCTCTTGAACCCCGCCCCCACATCCAGCATCATAACTCATTGACCTGGCTGCCCCACCCTGAGGAAAGCCTAAGGCTCCGCCCCTCGCTACAGAACACCCATGACCAGACAAAAACAGAAAGACCAACACCATGGATGGCTCAGCCCTGGAGCTGATTCATCTGAGCAACCAGGAGGTGGTCAACCTATCAGATGCAGAGCTCATAGTGCTGGTAGCCAACCTACCAGAAGCACAGTTCAAAACTTTGGTGATTAGGAAGCTCACAGAATTGGTTGATTTTGGTCGCAAATTAGAGGAACAAATGAAGGCTACAGTTAAGTGAAATGAAGAAAAATGCACAGGGAACCAATAGTGATGAGAGGAAAACTGGGACTCAAATCAATGGAGTGGACCAGAAGGAAAAAAGAAACAACCAAACAGAAAACAATGAAGAAACCAGAATTCAAAAAAAAATGAGGAGAGGCTTAGGAAACTCCAGGACTTCTTTAAACGTCCCAACATCCGAATTAGAGGAGTACCAGAAGGGAAAGAGGAAGAGCAATAAGTGGAAAATTTATTTGGACAAATAACAAAGAACTTCCCCAATCTGGAAAAGGAAATAGACTTCCAGGAAGTCCAGGAAGCTCAGAGAGTCCCAAAGAAGGTGGACCCAAGGAGGAACACACCAAGGCACATCATAATTACATTAGCCAAGATTAAAATGGAGAGAATTCTAGAAGCAGCAAGGGATAAAGGCACAGTCACCTACAAAGGAATTCCCATCAGACTGTCAGCTGATTTCTCAAAAGAGACCTGACAGGTGAGAAGGGGCTGGAAAGAAGTATTCCAAGTCATGAAAGGCAAGGACCTACATCCAAGATTGCTCTATCCAGCAAAGCTGTCATTTAGAATGGAAGGGTAGATAAAGTGCTTCTCACATCACCAAGCCCTTATTATATGAAATGTTAAAGGGATTTATCTAAGAAAAAGAAGATAAAAATAGGAACAGTAAAATGATAGCAAACTCACAGTTATTAACAACCACACCTAAAACAAAAGCAAAAACAAAGTAAGCAAACACTAGAACACAAACAGAATCACAGGAATGGAGGTCACATGGAGGGTTAGCAACAAAGGAGTGGGAGGAGGAGAGAGGAAGAAAAGGTAAATAGCATAAATAGCATTGATGGTGGGTAGAAAATAGACAGGGGGAGGGCAAGAATAGTGTGGGAAAAGTAGAAGCTAAAGAACTTATGAAACATGGACATGAACTAAAAGGGGGAATGTGGGTGGGAGCGGGTGTGAAGGGTGGAAGGAAATGATGGGGAGAAATGGGACAAATCTTATAGCATAATCAATAAAATATAATTAAAAAATAATAAAAAAATAAACTGTGACACAGGGTTTTATTATCACGCCAATTTTAAGAGTGTACCCTTGTTCCTGGAGATGTGAAAATATGGGGAAAAAATCTAACATGGAACTTCTCCATAGTGATTTGTCAACAGGTTTTAAATTCTCACACTAAGTCTCCTTTTAAAATAAGGTTTTGATTCTAAAAAGCTCCCTTTTAAAATGCAAATATTGTACCCAGAAAATATAGCTGATTGAACCATTAACAAATGTTAACATGCATTAATCTATTACCAGTCATGAAAACCTTAAAGAATATTAATTTTTCAGCTTATCAGAGAAAAGAGAAAAAAGAATGCAGAAAGCGGTAGAAAGAAAGAAAAAGTGCTCAGTTTATCATCTTAGTCTAGACCACTACATAAAAGAGGCTTCTGGTGCACCATGAGGATACAAATGAAGGAACCCATGCTGCAGAGCTGATATATAAGGATACAAAGCACAGATGAGAGAAGCAAAAAATCAAAAAACAAAAAAAGATCAACAACTTCACAGTTTTGCCTATATCCTAATATGAAGACAATCAGACATTTTTAGGATATAGGAGATACCTCTTAAAAAAGTACATTTCTATTAAGGCTTCCAAGATCATTCAAAAATTTGATTTTCTAATGATAGTTATATGTTTATGTGTAATTTTATGTTGTTAAATAATAAGCACTTCAATTGTTCTTGAGACCAGAAAGAAGTTTGTTTGCTCATGGTTTCTATTTCATATTTTATGATATGTGACACCTTTTCTCTCTGCAAGGCCCCTCTTTAAGAAGATACTGATTTATACTAAAATGAGTCACCGTGTTTGCTTTTGACACTGAGCAGAGTTCAAAATCACCTAGGGTCATATATCTTAGATTTTTATATACAGCTATGCCACTGACTTCCTGTAAGATATGTAGAAATAATTTAACCTTATCCCACAGGAGTATAACTACCTGAGACATATTCTTTGAGAAAGACAGTAGCATTTTTAGTTTATGATAGAAAGGCTATATAAAAAGATGAAATATTCTGTAGAAGCCAGCAAGTACCTTAACCTTTTATCTGTCTCATCTCTAAAGTAGAAGTAATATTATCTGCCTAAAAACAGTGTTCTAAACAAATTATTTCTTAGTGATCAAGATCCAATATTCATTGGTCTATTCCACTCTTAGATATCTAAGATAACTGAGAGATGTTTAGTGTGATATATCCCTTGAAAATGGATAATTCTACAACTCAGTATGAAAATGCCTAATAGTTGGGAAAGGAATGCTCATCTCACTGTTTCTCTTTAAATAGTACTGGAAGTCTTAGCCAGAACAATTAAGCAAGAAAAAGAAATAAAAGTCATCCGTACAGAAATAAAATTATCTCTGTTTGCAGGTGATCTTTCATATAGAAAACCCTAAAGATTCCACTGAAAAACTGTTAGAACAAATAAATAAACTCAGTAAAGTAGCAGAATACAAAATCAACATGCAGAAATCAGTTGCATTTCTATCACTAACAATGATCTACCTCACAAAGAAATTAAGGAAACAGGGTCATTTACAATAGAATCTAAATCAATGAAATAGGAATAAATTTGACCAAGGAAGTTAAAGATCTGGACAACAAAGACCATAAGATATTAATGAAAGAGATTAAAGAAAATATAAATAAATGAAGAGATATTTCATGTTCTTGGAGAGACTTGATATTGTAAAAATGTCAGTCTCACCTAAGAAATATATACATTAAATGCAATCCCAATCAAAATAACAATGGTATTTTTTTTCACAGAAATAAAAAAAATGTTCTAAAATTTATTAGGAACCACAAAAGACCTTGAAAAGCCAAAATAATACTGAGACAAAAGAACAAAGCTGGTGAATCACACTACCTGAATTAAAGCTTTATTACAAAGCTGTGGTGATCAAAGTTATATGGTACTAGCATAAAAACAGGCATATAGATTAGTGTAACAGCATAGAGAACCTAGACACAAACCCACACATACAGTCAACTAATTTTGGTAAAGGTGCCAAAAGCAAACCACAGGTAAGGACAATCTCTTCAGTAAATGGTGTCGGGGAAACTGGGTTTCCACATTAAAAAAAAAAAAAAAACTGGACACATATATTATACCACTCACAAAAATTAACTTGAAATTGATCAAAGACTTAAATGTAAGAACATAAAGAATTAAATTTCTAGAAAAAAAAAATTAGGGGAAAAGATAAGTGACATTAGCCTTGCCAATGATTTCTTGAATAAGACACCAAAAGCACAAGTAACAAAAGCAAAAATAAACAAGTGAGATTACATCTAACTGAAACCCTTCTGCACAGCAAAGGAAACAATCAATAAACTAAAAAGGTAACCCATACGGGGTTAAAATCCAAATTATATAAAGAACTCATACAAATCAATAGAGAAGCAAATAATTCAAGTAAAATTAGGTAAAGACCCTGAGTAGACATTTTTCCAAAGAAGACACACAAATGGCCAATAGGTACATGAAAACCTGCTCAACCTCATTTATCAGGGAAATGAAAATCAAAATCACAATGAGACATCATCTCACATCCGTTAGAATAGTTGTTATCAAAAAGACAATAGATAACAAATGCTGGTGAAGATATAAAGGGAATGTAAAATGGTCCAGCTACTACAGAAAACTGTATGTAAGCTCCTTAAAAAACATAGAGATTGATCTACCATATGATCCAGTAATCTCATTCTTACACATATATCCAAAAGAATGTAATCAGTATGTCGAAGACATATCTGCACACACACATTCACTGCAGCATTATTCACAATAGCCAGATGTAGAAATAACCTAAGTGTACATCAATGAATAAATGGATAAAGACAATGGATACACACACACACACTACCGAATATTATCAGTCATGAGAAGGAAGGAAATCTCACCATTTGTAAGGACATGAATAGACCATGAGGTCATTATGGTGAGATAAGTTAGACAAAAAAAAAGACAAATATGTGGAATCTAAAAAGCTGAAATCATAAAAACAGAGAGAATGGTGGTTACCAGGGGGCTGAGGGGTGAAGCAAGTGGGGAGGTGTTGTTTAAGTGTACAAACTTGCAACTAATAAATAATTTCTGAAGATCTAATGAACAGCATAATTAATATAGTCAACAATAATATATTATAAGCTTCAAAGTCACTAAGAGACTAGATCTTAATTTTTCTCACCATGACAAAGAAATAAGTATTTGGGGAGATAGAAGTGTTAGCTAAGGCTCAGGGACAATCATATTGCAATATACGAGCATAAATGTATCAAACTAACACTTTGTACATCTCAAACTCACACTTTGATACAAGTCAATTATTTCTCAGTAAAAAATATATAGAAAGTCCTCAGAAAACATCTGTTGAATGAATGTATGTTGAAATCAAAGCTTCAGAGAAACAAAAAGCAGTTTCTCTTCATAAAACTTGTAGATTGCTAATCAGAACATATTGTGATAGTGTGAAGGTCTTCCCTCAGGCTCCCTTGAATTCAGTCTTGAACTCTACTGCCGACTGCCAGCCTTGTGCAGGCCAGACACCTGAAACAGTGCTGGCGATCCAACTGGGAATGGCAGGGTGCTGATTTGCCTCACTCCCACTCCCTACAGTCAAGTAACCTCAAATTCTTGTCAAACCCTGAGGAATGAAAAGTCTGTGGCAGAAAGACAGAACCGCTGCTTTCTTTTGTCCCAAACTATGTGGGAAATCCATAACTTCAGCAATAACAGGTATGTAAAGTACATCATCTTTTCAGGGTCCAAGGTCACATTTCCACTGAAATCCTGGCTTCCTCCCTCCCTCTATCCTCATAATGCCCCACCCAACTGCACTAAAAAGACATTGCACCATATAGTAATTCCTTTTCAGTGTTTACACTTCTCATCCCAGGAGGGAAAACTACATCAGGTGTGTCAAAAACCCTTGGCAGGCTAAGCAAGAATTTTACCTGCCTAAAATCAGAATAATTTTACAGTTTTGACCTTTCCAGCAGCTAATTACAGTGGGGTGTTAAAAGCATAGAAAAGTTCCATTTTTATTCAATTAATAAAAAGCTTCAAAAAATACCACTATGCCTTCAGTCTATTGCACTCTCTTCCAATATTATATGCAGACGGTTCTATTGCCAGTTGCTCTATTTCCCATGCTTCAGTGTAAAAAAAAAAAAAAAAAATACTGACATTTAGGTTCAAAGAGTACTAAGTCTCCAAAGAAAAACTTTAAGAAGTCAAAACCAGATCCTGAGCCATCCTCCCAGATCATTTTGGATTTAATTGCAAATCTGTTCCTTGGTGCTAAATTTTTTGTTAACTCCCAACAGGGGTTAGTGATATAGATCAATATGCTGGAGGACTGGCCAATACTGTGTTTTTCTTCAACTGAAAGTCTCATGCCCCATGTCTTATTCCCTCAGTATTGTGTCTATTTCTAATATGAAAATCAAGTAAAGTAACAATTGAATATGCACAGACATGTCACATGACAGCCATGACTAAATGTCTTACTGGTTTCAAGAAATAGGTTCACACTTTAACAGAATCTCCTCCCCTATGTTATTGCTGGATTAGCGATGGATCCTTCAGGCACACAGCAGCTACTAGGGAGATTATTTCCACTCAGATGTGCTTTATGATATTCTTCAAAATACAGTTTTTCCTAGAGTGAGGCACAAGCAACACATAGAGTTTTACAATTTTACAGTATTATTCATTGATTTACTGACCTTTAGATGGTAACTGGATATCATATAAATAAAATCTAAACTAAGTTTTTCAAATTAATAAACAATTACCCTAAAATACAGCTTCATTCAAATGTGTGTGAAAAATCCTTCAAATATATTATTTGCAGTAAAATGAAATTGTGCTTGACACTGCCCCATCGTGACAATAGGAGAGAATTTAATTTATAATAATTCTAGTGGTATCCTCATGAAAGCATTTAAAACTTGACAAAGACTGCCTTTGTGGGTTAAAAAATCTAGT
Organism: Anoura caudifer; assembly: GCA_004027475.1. Lineage (NCBI taxonomy): Eukaryota > Metazoa > Chordata > Mammalia > Chiroptera > Phyllostomidae > Anoura > Anoura caudifer. The sequence goes on along the minus strand of PVKU01001717.1, from coordinate 53,356 downwards.
TAATGAAAAAACGCATCAGAATAGTTATGTAGTGGGAAGAGCACCTTTCAGAGGTGTCATAACAGGAGTTCATTGTGCATCTTTCCCTCCGCTACTGTGCGCGTGTATGCGTGTGTCCATGTGTTGTGGGAGAATGATGAGTGGCACTGGCACACCTTGCTAGGGAAAGTAAAGATTTTATCACACCAACATTTTTTTCCAACCTCCCCACCCTTTTCCTTTTATAAACTGCAAATGAATTTTCGCAGACTTTATACTGACAAAAATCCTTTGCTTGACCAAACTTTAGTCAGGCTCCTGAACTTTTTCCTAAGTCAATCTGCAAATCTCCTCATAAAATCTAGTTTCAGCAAGAGCTTTCCTAAATCATTTAAGGAGAATCCCCACCTTGAAAATGAAGCACACCCAACATCTAATGAGGCTTCTCATCCTCCAGATGCTCCAGCCCACCCCCTACACCCAGTGACATCTCATCACTCTGGCCTGCCTTTAGCATGAATCCTGTTGGCCAAGTTTAGACAGGTCCCTCCACCCCTGGTCTTTACTAATTGTCCATATACCAACCTCCACACTGCTCCTTGGCTATAAATCCCCAGCTTTTTGTGTGGTATTTGTAACTGAACCTAGTTATATAATGAGGTGTCTTTTCCCCTATTGCAATAGTTCTGCATAAATTCAGTTGTCACCCCTGGTTTTTCTTTGATAGTACTTAAATCATTATCATTTTATACTTCTAGAAAAAAAGATTAGTTATTATCCCTATTTGATAGTGAAGAAGATACAGGGTAGACAGAAAAAGTGTAAGAGTGTGAGCCTGTGAGTGTGTGTGTGTCTGTATGTGTTTGGAGGTCACAGAGATACAAATGGAGAGGAAATATAGCAAGAGAAATTAAGAAAAACCACCTACGTTGTAATTTTGCTTATAGAGAATACTGAATATTTGACTCAGTATTATATGCTATAATTTAAACATTTCCTCAAGATCCACCAATAATTTTTCTGAGGTTTCCTATTTCAGAATAATATATAGAAAAAAACATATTTTATATTTTCTTATATACCAAGTGAGAAAATTGAGGATATAAAACTTAGAGAAAGGAGAAGTACTGAAAAAATAATTTTTCTCTGTTTAATTATGAATGGATTTCCTTCACTTCAGCAACAGTTTAATAGTAAATATAATTTAATTGAATATAATTTTTATTTAAGCAACCATCAGTAAAAAGCTAATACTTTCTATTAAGCCAGTTTTTAGAACATGTTCTTCCATTTATGTCAATTATAAATGCAATTCCTTTCAGGATCAGTGCATTATATATCTATTTCATAAAAGTGTTAAGTGCATATTTACTTTTTGAAAAGCCAATCCTTCTATTACTAAGTGAGAGAAGTAAATCTGAGAAGGCTGCATATGGTATGATTCCAACTGTATGACATTCTCCAAAAGGCCAAACTATAGAGACAATAAAAATATCAGTGGCCAGGGATTTGCTGGGGGAGGAGGAGAGAGATGAATAGGCAGAGCATGAAGAATTTTTAAGGCAGTAAAAATACCATGTATAATATACTAATGAATATATATCATTATACATTGTCTACACCCATTGAATATACAATCCAAGAGTGAACTCTGATAAACTACAGACTTTGGAAAATTATGGTGTGTCAATGTAGGTTCATCCTTGTTAAAAAGTGTACCGTTCTGGTGAACTCTGTTAATAATGGGGGAGGCTACGTATGCGTGGGTATCAGAGGGTATATGGGAACCTTCCTGTCAATTTTATTGTAAACCTAAATCTGCTCTAAAAAGTAAAGTCCTTAAAAGATGTTTTTAAAAAGTTAGTATTTCCTCCAAGCTTATATTGTCCCTCCAATCTTCCTTTCCAAAATAGAGTTGGATATGTTTTACTAAAAATTATCCAGTGATATTCAAAAATCTGCAATTGCCTAAATAAAAGAAACTTTAATAGTCAATTTTTTCTCTGAAAACTTAGCCTCAGACATCATGATTTTTACCATGACTCTCATCATTATCCACAGAAACTCTCTGATCTGTCCTGTGATGCCTCCTTCACCTCTGCATAGGCAAATTGACTATAATATCTGAGAGACGTCAGCAAAGAACAGCAGAAAGACTGTGGAACTCACTCTTGGGCTAACAACAAAGAAAAACAAAAATTGCACTGATTAAACCAATTTTGCTTCCTAGAAACTTCCATTCATCGTAATCATAGATAATCTGATTTATATCCTCTTTTAGATCAAATAAAGAGAATCAAGCCAAAGGCAAATATGTTCTCAGTGTTTTAAAACTATAAGCATCATGTTCTAAAGTACAAGAAGTCACATTTTATAATATGCTGACAAAGACAATTCAATTCCACCCCAAAATTAAAAAAAAATTATAAAACAAAATGATTTCATTGTAGCACATAATTAGAATTATGTTTAGAGTTTTTCTTAACATTAATATAAAAGGATTTTTTATCTCTAAAATAGCTGACATCAAATCATTTTTCTTTTCTTTTCTACAAATTAAAAATTTCATTTGAGAAATACAGTGCCCATGGACTCTGTATACAAATAATCAGTTATTGTCATGTGACACCTTATTTTATTCCAAATTCTGTGACTCAAAACCCCCACTGTTTCTCAGTCTAACCCTTAGATATTTACCAAATGACTCCTTTTATGGAATGCTCCTTTCTTCCATTCTCAGAGGACTGGGAGAAGTAGAGAAAGACAGATAAAAGCTGTCAGTCAGCTGACTCACTAGTTAAAAAATCTTTCCTTTGTCAGTAAATCTGGAAGATTTCACAGAGTCTGCCAAGTCACATTGGTAAATATGGAAGTTACTGGGAAACTTAATTTTTTAATAAAAAAGTTGTCTTTTGAAGCTTCATCAGAGAAAAATAAAACCAACAAATTCATTGGAGCAGTGGAAAAGGCAGATTAACCTCCTCCCCTGCACCTCTTCCTCTGTCTCACTATTTTGCTTTTTCTTTTGCTTCTTTCTCCTACCTCTTACATATTCCCCTTATTCTTTTCCTTCCATTGTTCTTTCTGGAAGGGTTACAGATGGGGAGTAGAAAGCAAACATGAAAGAATATAGGTAAAGAGATACTCAGGTCTTTGGTGTCTAGTCATTTTCCTTAGAATAATGTCTTTAAGTTTCATCCATGTTGCAGCATGTATCAAAAATTCATCATTCTCGCATTATTTTATATCACATTGCTCATACATTTTCCTTTGATGAAAAAAGTAAATCACATTTTGTATGATTATATCACTACTAACACCACTAGCTAATTATTTTCAGTGCTTACTTTGTACCAGAAAAGTTTTTTGAGAGAGAAAGAGTCAAGAGGGTGTGGGAGAGAGTCACTGATCAGTCTCCCATACACACCTCAACTGGGGATCAAGCCCACAACCTAGGCATGTGGGCCTGACCAAGAATCAAACCCACAACATTTTGGTGCAGAGGACAACGTTCTAACCACCTGAGCCACTTACCCAGGGCAGAAAATTTTCTAAGTGTTTTGTACGTATGAATGCATATGATCTTCACAACACATGACATAGACATTATTGTTATACACATTATATAGTTAAGTAAATTGAAGCAAAGAGAGGCTTAATAACTTGTTCAAGGATAGTTAATTTGTGCAATGGTAGAGTATTTGAACCAATATAATGTAGCTCTTGACCTACTGTCTTAGCCACATTTTATTTACATGATTTTAAATCCATTAAACACGTATTGAATACCTATATATTCCCTTTCTGGGTTTCTCAGGACTTAATGATAATGATGATTGTGTCTCTGAAGGTGACAGGACAGGTGACTGAAAGAAAATACGCTAACTCATTGATTCAAAACAGGATTTTTAGGGAGGAGACTGACATAATAATGAGGACATGAAGGGAAAAGTTTTCGATAAGAGATAAGCAATTACCAAATATCTCTTTACTCTTAATTGTGGCTTTAAGAGTTAAGATGTCTTATGTACTTAAAAACTGTGTTCCAACTCTATAAGATATATACACAATTAAAAGGATGGTAAAATGCCTAAAGGTAACAACAACAAAAACAGAATATACTAATACTAATATATCTTTTGTACCAACAACTTTCCTGTTTAGAAATTAAAATACATTCATGGGAAAATTATTTAGTAGCCATAACAAAATTTAGCCTAATTTATTTCTTTCTTTCTTCTTTCCCATTATACATTAGAGGTCCTTCATCTTTCCTAACTTGATAGAATAGAGTTATTGCATATTTTATTTGGACATGCCTTATAAAATCACAAAAATACAAAACAATGAAGGTTTCAAATCTTCTGTGCAGAAACAAAACCAGGAAAGGCTTGTTAGTGTGTTTATAATTATACCAGCTAGAAATAATGGAGTTTAACTGACTAAAGAAAAATTGAGTTAAACATCAGGAAATAATTTCTAAGGAAATCAGCAATTAGGTTATGTAAAAACAATTCAAAGGAAGTTACTGGACATCCATAATTGGAACCACTCACAGAAAATTGTTAAAATACTTTTAGCTATACCTCAGAAAATTTCTTGTGCATGGAGTTATCCAACTCCAAATTACCTATTTACTTTAGATGCTACTTACTCTTAGCTTACCTCTGGGCTATATCTACTTTCTTCTACTTTAACTTTTTCCTTGTAAACATACCCTGTCAAAGGTTTTTACTCAAATATGTTCTTTAAGGAAAGAAAACTGATTACTTGCTCTGATTGTTCCTAAAGTACCTGAGAGTACTATTTTCTTCATAACACAAAGCAATAGCTGTGTAAAACTAACAGGAATAACTGCTTACACTGGCATCACTTAAAGTGTGATAATCTACAGAAACTGAAAATAATCTTCCTGAGGGTGTGTGTGTGTGTGTGTGTGTGTGTGTGTGTGAGAAAATCTCTCCACCAGGAAAACTGGTAAGAAAAAACAACCCTAAGAGTAGCTGCTTATTTAGCCAGTTCTAAAGATTACTATATCTCCATATATCAAAAGAATTTCACATTTTTGAAACATATCATAGAGAATTTCATTGGAAAATATAAACAGTCTTAAAAATCATAATTTAACCACCCAAACTTTTTTCCTTAAGAGTAAAACAATAATTCCATAAGTCTCAGGAGAATTACAATTGTCTTTCAAGGATATATTGTTGTGTCCAAATACTGTCTTTTCATTGTCCAACATATTCATCTAGCATAGTTTCTCATACCCTACCCCAAGCTTTTCTCCTTTAGTGAATAGGAATAAATTATTCTTTACAGGCCACCCAGGACACTAATTAACACTTATTTATATTCAACTGCCCTCAGTAAGTACACATGACACTATAATAAATGTCACATTTGGAACTCATAGTTTTCTAGAAATGTCTTCACTAATTCAAACAAAAATCAACATCAAATATTTTATCTTTCAAAAAAGCCAACATAAAGTGCCTGATTCGAACACTGTCCTAAAATAGGAGGTAGCAGAAATAGAAAACAAAATTTTTTCATTAGAAGCAAATCAATGTCATTAATTATAGCTGTCTATTTTTCCAGTTACTGTATTTTTACTATAATTTCAATAAGCTTTATTTTTTAAAAAACCCAGAAATGCCAATTTTGCAAATATCCTTGGGATACTTTTCTATTTATGTTCTAATTTTTATACTAAATTGCTGTATTTTAGTTTCAAACAAATGAAAACAATTTTTACTCTCAAATAAAGTAATGTGTTCAAAAAAATGTAATAGTTCAACATTTCCATGTAGGTGATCAGTGCCTACCCTAACTGTTAAATAAGCATGGTCAGAACAAAACCTGGGCATCCTCCTTGAAATGTAACACATTTTATGACATGCTATAAGAAACCATATGGCTTCATCACAACTCATCATGAAAACATGTACAAAAAGAGCTACTCTTGTGAAGAAAAGCAGTAATAGCCCCCTTGATTCTAGGTTTGCAAATGCAATGACAGATTTAACCTCCACCATCAGAGTGACTTTAGGGAGAGGGGTGATGTTTTGAGGAAGAGATATGAAAAACATAAAAGAGTGAGTGCATGAGTCTCAGTGACTACTTTGGTGAGACTGACAACATACTCACATATGAGCCATCTATGCCATCAATACTCTTCTCCACACTGAAATGACGATTACAGGGTCGTTTCAGCCAGGACTACCCACCCCCATTAGTGATCTGGAGAAGAAACTGAAAACGGAGTCCACTCATCATTAAAAGCACTTTAGAGGAGAAGGAAGATGGTGGTGTGGTAAGAGGGAGCAGATTCCACTTTCCCCTACACACAGGAGAGGAACCTGGCCAATCTACAGAGAAACATGGTCAATCTACTGACGAACACAGCAAACAACCAACAGAAACACAGTATATTTGAAAATAGGAGATCAAAAATTGTAGCGGACATTGAAAAACCAGACGGTAAGGAGAGTACTTCAGAACAATAAGAGTGCAGGGATCAGCGCAGAGACCAGGGCGGCTAAGGCCCCAGCCCGGTTGCTTGCCAGGCCTGCCACAGGACTCTAGGGAGGGAGCCAAATCAACAGCTGCCTCCCCAGCAAAAGAAGGTTTCAGCAGCACCAGGAGAGACCTGGTTGATTGAAGTCTCACAGAGAGGAGTTAACGTCTGAGTGGCAAACACACTGGGGATGTGAGCACAAATGCATAGTTCTGGGAGCAGTGCACACAGGAGCTAGCGGGACCAGAGGTGCCCACGCACCATCAGAGACAGCTGCGCGACCATAGGCGCCTGTGCACGAATGGAGATGGCTGCATGACCATAGGTACCTACACACCACCACAGTCGGCTGGGAGACCAGAGGAATCTGCAATTGAGGACAAAGTAGAAAAAAAAAAAAACACCGGAAAGTGCAAGAAAATGAAAAGAGGCTCAGAAAGAATGAAGAGGGATTAAGAGAAATACAAGACAATATGAAACATAATAATATCTGTATAATAGGGATACCAGAAAGAGAAGAGGAAGAACAAGGGATCGAAAACATATTTGAAAAAGTAATGATGGAAAACTTCCCTAATTTGATGAGAGAAAAAGTCACACAAATACAGGAAACACAGAGAGTCCCAATCAACAGGGACCCAAAGAGGCCCACTTCAAGACACATCATAATTCAAATGGCAAAATTACAAGACAAAGAGAGAATCTAAAAGGCAGCAAGGAAGAAAAAGGAAGTCACATACAAGGGAGCCCCGATAAGATTAGCAGCTGACTTCTCAATGGAAACACTCCAAGCCAGAAGGGAATGGCAAGAAATATTCCAAGTAATGAGAACCAAAGGCCTGCAACCAAGACTACTTTACCCAGCAAGGCTTTCAATCAAGATAGAAGGCCAAATAAAGAGCTTCCCAGACAAAAGAAGTCTAATAGAATGCACCTGTACCAAACCAGTTCTGCAAGAGATGCTAAAGGGACTGCTTTAAGGAAAGGAAGGAAAAGAGAGAGAGAGAGAGAGAGAGAGAGAGAGAGGAACACAGGTATGAAAATGGCAATGAATAAGTACCTATCAATAATAACCTTAACATAAATGGATTAAATAATCCAATCAAAAGACATTGACTAGCTGAATGGATAAGAAAGCATGACCCACACATATGCTGCCTACAAGAGACCCACCTCAGGACAAAATACCTACACAGACTCAATGTGAAGGGCTGGAAACAAATTTTCCAAGCAAATGGACAGGAAAAAAGAAACCGGGGTAGCAAGATTCATATCAGACAAAACAGCCTTGAAAAGAAGAGCCATAAAGAGAGACCCAGAAGGTCACTTCATAATACTCAAGGGAAGAATCCACCAAGAAGACATAAACATTGTAAATATATATGCACCCAACATAGCAACACCTAAATACATAAAGAAAATTTTAGAGGACTTCAAGAAAAATATTGACAGCAACACAATTATAGTAGGAGATTTTAACAACCCACTGTGAAAAAAGGACAGATCTTCCAAACAAAATAACAACAAAGATATTGTGGCATTGAACAACATTCTAGATGAAATGGACTTAACTGGTATATATAGAGCCCTTCATCTCAAAGAAACTAAATACACATTCTTTTCAAATGCACATGGAACATTTAAAAAGATAAACCACATGACAGGACACAAAACAAGCCTCAACAAATTCAGAAAATTGAAATCATACCAAGCATTTTCTCTGACCACGAGGGACTAAAACTAGAAACCAACCCCAAGGGGAAAAACACAAAACACTCAATCATGGAGATTGAATAGCATGTTATTAAACAATGAATGGGTCAAGAATGAAATTAAGAAGGAAATCAAAAAGTTTCTGGAAACAAATGAAAATGAACCCACAATGACACAAAACTTATGGGACACAGCAAAGGCAGTCCTCAGAGGGAAGTTCATAGCAATACAGGCCTACCTAAAAAAGATAGAAACATTTCAAACAAACGACTTAACCCTATGCCTACAAGAACTCGAGAACAACAACAAAGACAGCGCAGAACAAGAAGGAAGGAAATAACCAAGATCAGAGGAAAATTAAATGACATAGAGATTAAAAGCACAATTCTAAGGATCAATGAATCCAGGAGCTGGTTCTTTGAAAAGATACACAAAATTGACATGCCTTTAAGCAGGCTCATCGAAAAAAAAAGAGAGAGGTCCCAAATAAACACAATCAGAAATGAAAGAGGAGAGATTACAACTGACAGAACAGAAGTACAAAGGATTGTAGGAAATTACTATGAAGAACTGTATGCCAAGAAATTTGAAAACCTAGGTGAAAAGGACAAGTTTCTAGAAAAATATAATCTTCCAAAACTCAATGAAGAAGAAGCAGAAAGCCTGAACAGACCAATAACAGCAGATGAAATTGAAGCAGTAATCAAAAAAACTCCCAACACACAAGAGCCCTGGACCACATGGTTTCACAGAAGAATTCTACAAAGCATTTAAGGAAGAGCTGACCCCTATCTTTCACAGACTATTCCAAAAAATCTAAAATGATGGAAGACTTCTAAACTCTTTTTATGAAGCCAGCATCATTCTAATCCCAAAACCAGATAAAAAAACAACAAAGAAAGAAAACTTTAGGCCAATATTGCTGATGAACACAGATGCTAAAATCCTCAACAAAAGATTGTCAAACCACATCCAACAATACATTAAAAAGATCATACACCATGACCAAGTGGGATTCATCCCAGGGATGCAAAGATGGTTCAACATTCGCAAATCAGTAAACATAATACATCACATAAACAAAAGCAAAGACAAAAATCACATGATCATATCAATAGATGCAGAAAAAGCATTTGATAAGGTACAGCATCCACTTATGATAAAAACACTCAGCAAAGTGAGAATTGAGGGAGCATTCCTCAACATAATAAAGGCCATATATGAGAGACCTACAGCCAACATCATACTCAATGGGCAAAAACTAAAATCTTTTCCACTAATATCAGGAATGGAACAAGGTTGTCCACTTTCACCATTTCTATTCAGTATAGTATTGGAAGTCTTAACCACAGCAATTAGAGAAGAAAAGGAAATAAAAGGCATCCAAATTGGAAAGGATGAAGGAAAACTATCATTGTTTGCAGATGACATGATAGTGTACATAGAAAATCCTATAGACTCGGCCAAGAAACTGATCGACCTAATAAATGAATTTTGCCAAACAGCTGGATACAAAGTCAATATCCAGAAATCAAAGGCAATTTTGTATACTAACAATGAAAGAGCAGAAGCAGAAATCAAGAAAAAAATCCCATTCCATATAGCAAAAAGAAAAATAAAATACCTAGGAGTAAACCTAACCAAGGAGGTAAAAGAACTGCATGCAGAAAACTACACAACACTGAAGAAAGAAATCAAGGAAGACACAAACAAATGGAAACATATACCGTGTTCGTGGATCGGAAGAATTAACATCATCAAAATGTCCATACTACCCAAAGCAATTTACAGATTCAATGCAATACCTATTAAAGTAACAAAGGCATACTGCACAAACATAGAACAAACACTTCAAAAATTTATATGGAACCATAAATGACCTCGAATAGCTGCGACAATTTTGAGAAAGAAGAGCAAAGTAGGAGAGATCACAATACCTGATACCAAACTGTATTACAAGGCCACTGTAATCAAAACAGCCTGGTACTGGCATGAAAACAGGCACATGGACCAGTGGAATAGAACAGAGAGCCCAGAAATAAACCCAAGTCTCTAAGGTCAATTAATATTCAACAAAGGGGGCAGCAATATAAAATGGGGTAAAAGTAGCCTCTTCAACAAGTGGTGTTGGGAGAACTAAACAGCTACATGAAAAAAAAATGAAACTCGAGCACTAACATACACCATACACAAAAATAAATTCAAGGTGGATAAAAGATTTAAATATAAGCCGTGACACCATTAAAGTCCTAGAGAAGAACATAGGCAGGAAAATCTCAGATAATTCACGCAGCAACATTTTTACTGATACGTCTCCTAAAGCAAGAGACATAAAGGAAAGAATAAACAAATGGGATCTCATCAAAATAAAAAGCTTCTGTATGGCTAAAGAAAACAGTATTAAAATAAAAAAAGAACCAACAGTATGGGAAAACGTATTTACCAATGATACCTCAGACAAGGGTTTCATTTCCAAAATATCTAAAGAACTTACATGACTCCACTAAGTCATGTCTAAATCTAAGAGGACAAGCAACCCAATTAAAAAATGGGCAAAAGATTTGAACAGACACTTCTCCAAGGAGGACATACAGAGGGTCCAGAGACATATGAAAAGATGCTCAGTATCACTAGCTATCAGAGAAATACACATTAAAACCACAATGAGATACAACTTCACAACAGTCAGAATGGCCATCATAAACAAAGCAACAAACAACAAGTGTTGGAGAGGATGTGGAGAAAAGGGGACCCTAGTGCACTGTTGGTGGGATTCCAGACTGGTACAACCACTATGGAAAGCAGTATGGAATTTTCTAAGAAAACTAAAAATGGATTTACCTTTTGACCCAGCAATTCCATTGCTGGAATTATATCCTAAGAACCCTGAAAAACCAATCCAAAAGAATCTATGCATACCAATGTTCACAGCAGCACAATTTATAATAGCCAAGTGTTGGAAGCAACCTAGGTGCCCATCAGTAAATGAATGGATCAAGAAACTATGGTACATTTACACAATGGAATTCTATGCAGCAGAAAGAAAGAAGGAGCTCCTGCCCTTTGCAACAGCATGGATGGAACTGGAGAGCATTATGCTAAGCGAAATAAGCCAGGCAGTGAAAGACAAATACCATATGATCTCACCTTTAACAAGAACCTAATCAACAAAACAAACAAGCATAATATAACCAAAGACACTGAAATTGGGAACAGGCTGTCAGTGACCAGAGGGGAGGGGGGGGGAATTTCAGGGGGAAAGGGGAAGGGTTTAGAACAACAAGTATAAAAGACAAATGGACAAAAACTAGGGGGGCTGGAAATGGGAAGGAGGTGGGGAGGGCTGGGGTGGTGGGCTGGGATGGGAGTAAAAGACAGAAAACTACAACAACAATTTTTAAAAAAAGCACTTTAAATGTCCATGAAACCTTGAAATAAAAAGGAAAATTCGTAAGTTTTTTGCTGCTACCGCTACAGTTGGTATAGTCACTTCAATTGAAAAGACCAGTTGTCAGAGATCAACACTCATTCCCTTTATAATCTCTTTTCTCTTTTCTTGTCCTGCAACTACAGGAAAATATGCCTTATTTTAAAATAAACTGTTCTTTGATTGCTGAGCATGTATCTATCACAACTTTCATATTTAGAGATAATGTTCTGAATCTTGCCATTATCCATGTGTCCTGTAGACACAGTTTATCTGAAAATATCATGTTGTCATTTTACCAGAGGGCACTTTTAACTTACTGCTGATAGAGTCTTTCATTTCAACTCTATCATCTCTTCATGTACCAATACAACATCGCAAACCTTTTGCTCACGTTTTGCTCATAATGTAATGCTAATTCACTTATCAACAGCAGGTTGTTCTATTATGAAGTAAGAGGATATGACTGTCAGCAGCCTAATTTGTACCCAGAAAACACAATGGCCTAAAGTACATTTATTATACTCTTCAGAATTGCCTGGTTCCCACTAAAACTCAAAAAGAGAAATGTCAGCCGCCCTAGCAGAGCCCTCCTAATTTTAAGGTCTCCAATATACTACTCATTCTAAAGTCTAAAGATGTCAAATAATTTTAAATCAATAGCAATGTTAACAGTACTTGGAATGGTTCTAAGACTTCTCAGAGTTTCTTCACACCTACAATAGGTCCAGATATGTAAGCCAATTTTTTTGGAAAAAAAACACACAGAGACAAGTTTTCCCACCAGAAATAACCCTCATAGGAAATCACCAACCTTGACAGGGGATTCCTCTCTCTCTCTCTCTGTATTCTCTTAGAAGTCCTCTTAACCATTGGATATTTTGACACAATTCCTCGCAGATACCCACCCATTCATTGTGTTTATGAAATAAATTAATGTCTTGTCATTGATACAGCCATGACTCTTTCAGTCTTCTCTTCTCTAGGATTTCTCTTCCAACAAAAATTGTATCCATGTTTCAGAAGCTCTTTTTACCAAATTAGCCTCTTTAATATGATAATGAGTGCATTTTCCTCTACATCTACACCTTTTTTAAAAAAATCTTTATAACTGTTTTTCCCAAATTCACTGAATTCGAGTGCTTCTGAAGACTCAATTTATTGTCATCTGCCCTTCTGACAACAAGCTCCTTCCTGCAGAGGGCTGGTCTCGTCTGGTAATTCCAAGTATTCTTACCCTAAAGATACCACCAAACTCCTTAGCCAATCATTTAATAGTTCCAACCCATCTCACTACTTCTCTTTACCACCAGTTGGCATCACTGTGGTTGAGATCACAACCTATTCAACCCATGAAAATTCCAGGAATGCCACTTTGACGACTCTGGTTATTCATCAGGGGTTTCCATGCATCTTTCATCCCTATGAAGATGTTTACTTTTTTACTTTTAACACACAACTCACCTTTGTATAGCTTTCTTCAGTTGATGGTAATTTATATTCTCTATTTCTTGCTCACACTATTCTAAAATAACTGCTGCACATACTGTGTCTACCCTTCATTTAGCGATATCATTTGTTCATATTGTTCATATTCTTTTATTAAAGCTTTCTGAGGGAGAATCACCATATAATAAACTGTACTTCTTAAGCTATAGTAATTGATAAGTTTTGGCATATGCAGGAACCTGTGAAACCATTACCACAATCAAGAAAATGAAAAAATCACACTGGCCCAGTGGTCCAGTTGCTTGGAGTGTTCTCCCATACACCAAAAAAGATGTCATGCTCAATCCCATCAGGACACATACCTAGGCTTCAGGTTCCATTCCTAGCTGGGGCATGTACAGGAGGCAACTGATATCTCTCTTTCTCTCTCTCTCTCTTCTCTCTATCTCCCCTCCCCCTTGCCTCTCCACCCCCCAAAAAACCAATAAACATATTCTCAAGTGAGGACTTAAAAAAAAAAGACATCCGATTTATTAAGAAAACTATTACCCATAAAAGTTTCCTTATTCCTCATGTAACCAGTAAGTATCCCACCAGGGAACCACAGAACTGATTTTTATCACTGTATTAGTTTCATTTTCCAGAATTTAATACAAACTGAGCCATATACTATACATTATGTTATTCTGGATCCTTCCACTCAGCAAGAGTATTTTGACATTCACCCATTATTATAGCAATGATTCATTGCCTTGTACTGCTTAGCAATATTTCATTGTACGTATATACCATCATTTTTTTATCCATTCACTGGCTGATGGCCATTCAGTTTGTTCCCAGTTTCCGGATTTACAATTAAAAGTTGTAAGAAGACATGTGTACAAGTCATTGTGTGAATATATGCTTTCATTTCTTTTGTGTATATACTTATATATGGAAATATAGCAAGGTCATAGGTAGACATATGTTTGACTTTTAAAGGATCTGATAAGCTGTGTTCCAAAATGGTGGCCACCTTTTACATTCCTATCAGCAACATGTCAGGGTCCCAGTTTCCCCACATTCCCATAAAACTGGATATGATCAGTCTTTCTAACTATAGTCATTCTAATAGGTGTGTGGCCATTGGCAGCGGGTACTATTACTAGCCTTGTGTGAGAATCAGACACCATTATCTCTGTCTTGTAAATATTTCTTCTACCAGCCTTAGGTAGTTTCCTCACACACATGTTCTACTGAGTAGTCAGCTAATAAGAGAGATCCTCTGCGGATCTCTGGGAATCTTCCTTTTTGTGCAGCTCCCTTTCCAGAACTGTGTCCTACAATCTCTGGTTGCTGTTGTCTCCCTGAACTTTCAGCTCTGTCTCTTCATCACAGAGCATCCACCAAGTTCCAACTGAGTTTCTCCTCCCTGCACAAAGACTTGGAAACTCTTGAGGCATGAAACCTGAGTAAAATTTAAGACACCTCATTTGTTCTCCAACCTTTATGGTTCATTGCTCTTTGCTGGCTGGTATCTAGTGTCTTGAAAAGGAGTGCTTCATGTATTTTGTCCATTTTCTGCTGTTTCAGGTGTAAGCCCAAATGGGTCCATCAAATGCCATTTGTTAATGTTCTTAATTATAGACTTTTGGTATGCTCTGTGCTATAAATTAGTCGTAAACTCCTAACACATGTAGATTGTTCTTGTATCTTTGTATTCCCACACTGTGGAGATTTGGGTTTTCTAGGTATCTCAGACCATTTGTTATTAGAAGGCATTCTCCAGGCCCACACCTCTCTTGCCCACTGCTTCAGAGTACAGAGAAACTTTAGCTATTAAACAAAACTATCAGCTACTTTGACCAAAATAGATAATTTAATAATGTAGATGTGTTGTTTCAGATTTGGATGAAAGAAAATGAAAATCTGGCACATTTGCCTGACCTTCCCATTACTCACAGCTGGCTGAAACAGGCCCTCTACCTGGAGCCTGTGCTTTTTTATGGGGCACAGTAACACCAGGCCTCTGCCATGGGCATATGTGTCTGAGACCTTAAGCAATAGCCACTGCACAGAGGCTGTCCCAGGAGGAGTGTGTTATCTTAGACCCCTGAGAGCCCCAAAACTTCCACGGTCTTCAGAGATAAGAACTTGTCTCCCACCACTCCACCCAGGAGATAAGGGCCTAGGAGAGAAAATGTTAATGTACTTATTGTAGAGAACTGTACTGTAACTGCTTTAAATAATGCATACCCTCCCCTATTCCTGGGCCTGGTGGGCTCAGTTAACCCTCCTTAAAAAAGCCTATATAAGAGCCTAAGAATCCTTAGAAAGCATAGCAATGGTGCAGGTATAATTTAAGGAACATAAAGCAAGCCATCTCATGCTGATGTTGAGTTATTCAGGTCTGACAACTGCCAGGTAATAACTATACAGGTTTAATCAACGCTCCTGAAAAATCTGTAACTGACCACAGCAACACACAAGTGATCTATGAAAATGACTCTGGTTCTTTTCTCAAGTGAAAATTATTGTTTTCTTTCCTATTCTTTATTTTCAACCCTCAACCTTACGCCTCGCCCTTCAGGATTGACAATAGAGTGAAATGGTTTGTCTGGATTTACTATGGTACCATTACAAGATTCTACTTCTTGGAGTGTTCACTTTAATCACATGTTACAGAAAAATAATACTCTGCCCCAGTATTTGTCTCAGACTCCTAGGACATTGCACTTCAGGATGAGATTGGGGATGCAGGCTCCTATTTATCAGGAAGGGGCACTGGAAAAGACAAAAGTGAATAAAGTGAATTCAATTGAACTTGATCCTATAATATTGGAAATTGCCTGTCTGGTGACCTTCATATTATACAGTAGAGGAATATAACCATCCAGAGAAATCTCAAAGTATTTGTCATAAAGAACTAATTTTAACATCAATTGCAATCAATACTTTTGTAAATTAAAATAAATATGACTAATTCTTAATTCTTACTGATAATAATTTGTGGCCCAGTATAGACCCATTGAATCCAGTTTGAGTAACACTTTTTTAGCAACTTTTTATACTCATAAATATTTGTACTAGGCAGCACAACTATTAAATTAATCTCTTAATTTGTGCTCCTTAGGGGATAGCCTGTTCTATATTCTAAAATATGCCTTCTGGGTATCAATCTCTTGATGTGTCACAGTTGGCTCAACTCAGAACAAGAAAACTGAACTTTCCTTTCCATATGGGTCTCACAACCATCCTGCCTCTCTGTAATTGATGCCAACACTGTTCCAACCATTAGAGTCTAGAACCTCACAAAAATTCTGATACTATCTCACCTCCAATATTTATATACAATCACAAATTACTTCAGATTTTACAATCTTACTTTCTGATCTCATAGCATACCACCTACTATCTAACTCCAAAAAAAAAAAACAGGCACTCAGACAATTTCAATTCTAGGTCACTATTATATTTTTCTGTTCCAAGCATAGCTGGTATGCATGACTTTAAAGGTTGCATGCAATATTTTATCATTTTCCCAGAGCAATAAATAGTATAATAGTTAAGAGTACAGGATCTAAAACCAGATGCCTAGTTTTGAATACAGTTCTCTACTCAGTAGCTGTATACACTTGAGAACAGCTGTTTAACCTTTACACACCCATGTCTTCATCTATAAAATGTTCATTGTAGTGCCCCTGACATAGTTTCTCTGTAGATTAAATAAGTTAATATGTTTAAAGTACTTAACTGACTCCATAACTAGTACATTATGAGTCAGTATAGCTACTACAATTATGCCCTATCCAATCTTATTCCTAAGCTCTTACTAAAAGAGTCTTTCTGCTATAAATTGACAAAAATCTATTGTCTTCCACATTAGAATACCATAAAAACCTATTTTTATTTACATGCCTTTGCATAAATTCTTTCTCTTATATTTTGATTTTCCCTGTGTATATCTTTATCCTAATCCCCTTCAAAACACAACAGTTCTCATCTCCTCCACAAAGCCTTGCTAGGTTACTTTAACCTACCTTGCTGTCTTCCAGAGCAACTATATACCATACTCACAATGGAAGTCATCATCATATAAGGACTCAATGTTATTTTATGAGTGATCACTTATTTATTTTTAAGTCTAATTGATTTATCATGAAGAAAGAGCATCACCTTTTCACCAAGAGAAATTTGAATTCCAACTCTGTATACCTTATGAATTCCTCCCTGGATAGATTTTGGCATCTATTTGACTTCTCTGATTCTCAGTTTCTCTCACTTTATTATTATAAAAGTAACACTATTAATAAGAAAATTCTATAAAATGCCTGTAATAACATGTACAAATCCCTTCTTAAAAAATGATTGCAGAATTCCTGAGAATAGAAAGCCTGTCATATTTTTCTATATTCTCTATCCCATAGAGCAAATAATTATATATAGACTAGTACTAAATAAAATTAGTTGATCTGATGTTGTGTTTTAAAGAGGGTACTGGAACATAACATGTTTATCCCAAACTCTTCTAATCGTACAACTCAAACATTTACTGCTCTGTATTTTCATGGTGTACCCTGCCTCATTGTGCTGCTAAGTAAAGAAGTCGAGTAATCTCCTTGCAATATACTAATCCCCACAGGCTGTAGTAATTATAACAACTTCAAGGGACTTACACAGTGGAATTTGTTTCTAAGTAAAGAAAAACTTCTAAAGTGTTTATAACTTCAAACATATTTATTATTTGGAGGTTACACTGACATTACCAAAAGAAATCCAAATTAATAAGATTATGATTAAAAAGGCTTTTAAGAAAAAAATACATAGTAGACAAGAGAAAGTTGAGTGAGTGTTTAATAGTAATAAATGTTTACATTATGAATATTCTGTTTTTGTGAGGGCAGATTGGCACAATAAGCATTTAGGTTTGGTTTTAGAAGGAACTTACTAACAATATTTTTGAAATTTTAATTTGATTTTTTTTATTTTAATTGTTGTTCTTGTACAGTTTTCTGTCTTTTACTCCCATCCCAGGCCACTGCCCCAGCCCTAGTTTTTGTCCATGTGTCTTTTATACTTGTTGCTCTAAACCCTCCCCCTTTCCCCCTGAAATTCCCTCCCCTCTCCCCTCTGGTCACTGACAGCCTGTTCTCAATTTCAGTGTCTTTGGTTATATTATGCTTGTTTGTTTTGTTGATTAGGTTCTTGTTAAAGGTGAGATCATATGGTATTTGTCTTTCACTGCCTGGCTTATTTCGCTTAGCATAATGCTCTCCAGTTCCATCCATGCTGTTGCAAAGGGCAGGAGCTCCTTCTTTCTTTCTGCTGCATAGAATTCCATTGTGTAAATGTACCATAGTTTCTTGATCCATTCACTTACTGATGGGCACCTAGGTTGCTTCCAACACTTGGCTGTTATAAATTGTGCTGCTGTGAACATTGGGGTGCATTAATTTGAGTAAACAGTCCAAGAAAACTGGGAAATTTCCTAATCTAAATATATTTTAAATATTTTTAAATTGTTGAGTTTAGTGCCAGGCAGATGGCAAAAAAAAAAAATGTTAGTTATTATTAAGCTAGTGTGTATAGGGTAGGAAAATGGAGAGATATTTCCAGTTCTTTTCATATAGCTATGGCTACATTTCAATAAGTTCATAGCAGGGAAGGGAGGAAACAATAATATAAATCTTATCCATGATATAACAGGAGGTACTGAATCTGTTTATATGTCTACGTACAATTTCTATAGAAATCTAACTTCTGATATGGAAACACTAGCATGAGGTAAACTATTTGTAGATACACTGCCTGTGTGCCAGAGGAAAAGTCTGGCCACCTTTGACTGGAAATAGACAACTTTCAGTAGAGTAAAATGGGCAGCTGATCAGTATGTGCCAAGATGCGGGAGCTGTGAAGAAACATGGAAACTTTTAGATGAACCCGGAAATAAGTAAGAGCCAAAGGAAATCTTGGATGATATGAACCAGAATAGAGGTGAGTCATATCTCTAGGGGAGATAAAAACAGAAGGATAGAGGGAAGTGGGAGGGTAGGGGAGAAAAGGAAAGGGGAGGTGATACAGGTAAAGTGGGTTGCCATAGAAGAGCCAGCCTGGAAAATTAAACAAGAGTATACGCTCAGAACTAAGAATCAAACAGAGGAACACTAGATAAATGCACACAGTAGCCCTGTGGTTCACACCCACAGAAACTAACATGTAAAGAAGCACTGACAAAGGTTAACCAATGAGGAAGGAAGAAATGCTGAGTATGTACGAAGAAGGAAGAGGCTGTTCTCATGATCCACATAAAAACTTTTGCTATGGTGCAGAGACTTTGAAAAATAATGCATTTCAGCAACAAGATGGTTTATAGCAATGTCACAGTTTTTCAAATGATATCCTTTCTCTTTCTTCTTCTGAGAGTAACTTGGTTTTCCCATATCCAATTAAACTTATCCCAAAATGTCTTTCCCATTATCTTTTTGTATAAATCACTACTTATTGTTGCTTAGATTAGTATTGACAAAATTACAATTTACAACCTTAATGAAATATTATTGTAAATTTCTTAAATTCATATCATATTCTTACCTCTGTAATAAAATCCCTAAAATTAATATATGTCTAATGGCTGTGATTGAAAGATATATTTAGTAAGTAACTATCTACTTAAAAAAGATATTTTTAAATAATTAACTTCATTGATGTTTTAATATTTAGCAGCTTTGCAATTAGTTAAGTCTGTATCTTTAACATAAAAATGGAAACTTCAAAATTATATTGGTGAATTTACCTGCTTTCATTATGCAAGGTGATGTCATGTTTATGACTATTGATTATAATAAAATTATACATAAGGTAGCCTAAGGTTATGTTTTAATAAAGTATAATACTTCTACTAAATTGATGTTTCTAGCAAGGAACTGTCTCAGGAATTAAAAATATAACAAAAATTTTTAAAAACTACTTAAAAAGTTATATGGCCTCAGTTAAAGAATATCATGATCCCAAATTGCTTAAACACTAGTAAATTAATTAAACTGTCTATGTAGGTTAATTATATACTATTTACATCAAGGTGGTATAACAATGATCCTTTAAGTAAATTTTAAAAGCTGATATTTAAAACTCAATTAACATTTGCAAGAAAAATGCCTGTATTTGGACTATAGTAATGCAATTAAGGTGTTTTTTGTCTTACCGCTGTTTTTTCTTTTCCTTTTTTTTAAATCCTCATCTAAGGACATGCTTATTGATTTTAGAGAGAGGTGAAGGAAGAGAGACAGAGACAGAGAGACAGAGAGCAACATCAATCGGTTGCCTCTGGCGTGCACCCTGATTCATGCCCTAACCCTCAAACTAGTCATGCGCCTTGACCAGGAATCCAACTCATGACTTTTCAGTTTACAAGACAATGCTCCAACCAACTAAGCCAAACCAGCAAGGCTGCCTTAGAACTGTTTTTAATGCAAGTGATTATTTTTACTGAAAGTGATTACTTTTGTAAAATTATTTTAGAAATCACAAAAGGAAAGCTTATTGAATTATGTTCTTTAAGCTATATTTGCATTTCATTTATACTGATATTAGCAAGGAGTTAGAATTTGAGAATTATTCTCACTTTGATTTTTTTAAATGCTATAAACTTTTAATAATCTAAAGAAAATGCATCCTTGAAAGTCCTATTTCCAAAACCACTGTGTCAAGTTTCTAAATATGGGATAGTGTTTTATAATCTAGAATCACATACTCATTTTTTCCTACATGTAGCTATTTTAATCCTCCTATTATTTGTAATATGAGTTGTACTCATAAATTTACATCTTGAACCACCATTCTTAACTTCTGGAAATCAACATATCCAGTTTTATCCTGGCTTTCCCTAAAATTTTAACTAATTTTAACTAATTAATTGAACTAATAATCCTCTGGTTTCACTCATTCCTAGTTTATCACCTCAATTATACTTCTATTTCTTAAACTCACCTTGCCTCACCCACTGTAAAGTTTTCAACCCAGTTAATCTTTACCATTCAGATTCCTCCCCATGTCAACCAGCCCTTTACAGTTGAAACAACTCTTGCGATTCCCTCTATTTTAGCATTTATATTTGTGTGTCATTATAATGGAAAGATGCATTTAATCTGTTTACATAGCTGTCTTCTCCAATATATAATATAACACATGATGTCAAAGAGAGTTCTTATTCATTGTTGTATCTCTAATACAGAGTTATCTGCAGTTTCTTCTCCTTTACAAAATAGTTTAATTCTAAGCCATCCACAAAGGAGTGGGTCAATAATAAGGTAATATTAGGGTAGCTTCAGGAATTCCAATTCACACCACATTCCCCAGACTAAACAGGTTGGGCATAACCAAACCAATAATTAGGTATAGAACAGTGGTCCTTTTTTAAAAAAATTTTAACAGAGTTTAGAGTAGTTTTAGCATATATTAAATAGGCCTTTACTGATTCCAAGTGTAGGTGTAACACTGGCTATTGTGTTTAATGAAACTTAGTATTTGGTACAGTTGGTATCAGAGAAGATTCTATCAACTACAAGACACGGGCACTAAGGTCAGGACTCTAGATTCTCACAAAGAGTGCCAAGTAAATAACAGATTTACCCTGGGAGCTAAGGATTAGAATCCAGGGGGAAAAACATGTAACTGGTGATTTTCAACACATTCAAATTATGAAAAACCTATATGTTTTTGTGTTTTGGGGAAAAACAAATTAAATATTATTTTTCCTTATTGTTCTGCCTTATGGTCTATGTCTGCATGCTATCTATAATACTCATAAACATCAGTCCACATCTAAAATACTTGAAAAAGAAAATCCAGAAACATGCAAAGCTTACCAATTGTCAATAGGGCAGCAAAGGGTAATTGGGAGGGAGCAATAAAAGAGTGGGTGGGTGAATGCATATATCAATACAACAAAGAGTAAAATATTTTTAAGAACATCAGATACTTGTCTTTAAACAATCATCACATAAAGCACAGTAGCTGCATCACAATTTTTTCTCTCACTATTTTTTCTCTCTCCATTTCTGTAATTATAGACTATATTTTATTTTCATTTTATCTTTATTTCTGGACCTATTCATTCTGATTATTTTACTAGGTCTATTCTTTTAAGTCTACTTCTAAAAATATGTAGTTATAGTTGTGTGTTCTCTCTCATGTAACTCATTATACCACCTCTGCTACTTTAGAATCCCTACCCATTATTCTGATTATCAGAAAGAAGACCTCAAGAATCCAGCAACATTCTTCTTTAGCCACCAATCATTGAAGAAAAAGCCACTCCTTGAACTTTCTGTGATTTTCATCCTATTTTCAATAACTGAATATAAATTTTATGCTAACATATAAATGTAACCACTAGAATAGATTCTTCCATAGGCAAGTAATAACAGAAGCCAAGATTTAAAGAAAAAAAATAATACTTAAGCATTTAGGGAATTATAGCTAGCATTTTCCTTTGTGGTTTGAAAAGAGAAGAGTCCTTATTCAATCCATACTATGGAATATCTTCATGTAGCTTCTGAAATGATACTAAGCCATGGAAGTTTGAGAACCCTTAAACTGACAGAAGGGAGTAACTCAGGAAGCAGTCACAATTGCCAAAGAGCCTGCTGTTCACCTGAAGATGTGTGACATCTCAAAGGTGCTCTCAGCCTCTGAAAAATATGAACCATGAGAGCAGCAGATACTCAGTTATAAAAACTACAATAAAGTGCATTCATATTCAACTCGTTACAAAATTTAAGATGTTCAGCAGAATGGCTGCACAATTTCAAAAAATTTAAAAGAAATGCTCTTCTTTTCAGTATGCCAAGGCCAACAAAGGAAGCTTTTCTAGTGAATACAGTTTTTCTCCCATTTTCTTTCCCATTTGATCACTGAGAAATCCAGAAAGTCAGGTGGTATGAAAAGGATATCAAATGTCCTTTAACTTAATAGTCCTAACCTTCTTTGGGGTGTGGGGACAAATCTGGAATTAAGACAAGTCAGAGAATTTATAATAATCTGGGCTTCCCTCCCCTGCCTTCTAGTTGACTTTGGTAAAGTTACTTAACCTTTCCTGTATCTCAGATCTATCATTTCTAAATAAGAATAATAAAATACTTCTTTTCATTGAACTTATTGGGGTGACACTGGTTCACAAAACTGTACAGGTTTCAACTCATTACAACATCACCTGTACACTGCATCATGCACCCATCACCCCAAGCAAAGTCTACTTAAGCCAGTCAGAGAAAGACATATTCCATATGATCTCACTTATATGTGGAATCTAACGAACAAAACAAACTGACAAAATAGAAACAGAGGCATGGATACATGAAGCAGACTGACAGAAAATGCTTCTGGTCAGTGTTGCAAATTAACTTTATTATACATATTAAGTACCTAGAAAAGTTTTAGGCAGAAAGCAAGTATTTCATAAGTATACATTAATAATAACATATAGGAAAAACTGTGAGTTTATAACCTAAACTCCTCTTTATTTTTCCATTTACTGATAAAAGGAACTATTAAATTCCTTGATCAGAAGAAAAATATAATTTTCCTATTTATCAGTATAGAAAGGATGATTATAGCAGATTAATACACAAATTAAACCAAATGCAAGACCTGGGGAGCTAAGTGTGTAAGTCCTGAGTCAATTAAGCATGTTGTTCACTTTCCACATAAGCTATTCATTCCACTGCCAAATATAATTAATATTTTTATTTACTAACACTAAAAACTACCTTAAGACAGTTACTTGCCTTTAACAATGCAATTAATTTTGCATCATAAACTAAAAATGTCAGAAGATTCTTCAATATTGATATATGAGAAAGTTCAAAAATATTTAAGGATAATTTTATTTGAATGTGAGTAAATAGCTTATGCCTAAAGTAAATGGCAAAATAGTTGAAAAGTAATAGTCATATGTTTCTCTTTTGAAATGTATAAAATATAATAAACTCAAACAAATGGATGAATAAAAATAATCTTGAATTGTGACATACTTGAATAATTTCCTCAGTTTCTTACTCTCTGGATGAAGACATAAGTGTTTTAGATTATTCAATTAAGAGGTTCTCTAGTGACCTGAAACATTAGCACACTTATCTACACTGCTGTCCCTGACAGATTCTAACCCACCATTTGGTGAGAGCATGATTCTACTTTCATATTCAATATTTCAAATACGGAATGTTGTAAATTCAGTGAATAAAAAGCTCATGAGGCTATCCTTATATACCATAGAACAACAAAAGAAATTTTTTTGTCACAGATCAAAAGGTAACAACCACATCTTTGCAGCACCCTGCTGTTTCAGAATTAATTTAGTTTATTTATAACTCCTGGACCTTCTTCTTGTCACTGCTCAAGTCACTTTCTACCACTGTTGAGGTTTTGATAACTTTTTTTCAGACTACTAGAATACTGTTTTATGGTATTGGTACTCTCATTTAAATACAGGTTAAGTTTTAGATGTTCTTTTCCAACTGAATATGTAATTTATATTTTGTTAACTTTTAAATAAAAGAAAGTAAATACAAGCATTAAGAACTGATTTTAATTAAATACTTTTTATTCAAAATGTCATTATCAGAAAAGAAATGATGCAAGAGGAATATATAAGAATTTTGCTATGACAATTACAAAATATTAATGCAGCAGGAGAACTTATTATTCCAGAGTCCATAAAATATGTAAATTCGTAAAATAATCTTCCAATTTGGAAACAAAGGGAAAGTAGGTTGATGAACTAAAGGCCTCCTACTTTGCACTGGGCTGGGGGTGGGAAATACGTAGGGCAGATTCTCAGCAAATATCCCAATGAGGGGGTAACAGTCAAAATGAGTCTGCTAAGTCAGAAAGAGGGTCATCCTGAGAGAGCATGGTTCATACCTTCTGCCACCACAACTTTCAACAATTTATCCCTTTTCTACTCTACCACATTCCACCTCCCAAAACACTTCAGGTTTTCTCTTTTCTACCTTCTGACCAGGAGAGTAAATCTAATATTAATATCCTTACTACCCAATGCAGTATTTTTCTACTTACTTAAAAAAAAAAAACCTCTCTCTGATAAAATGGAGCTCTTTAATTTCACAAAGTTTCAAAGTGATTTTGTTTGAATTAATTATAGCAAAATGCAAACAGCTAATTCATCAGAAAGCATGTAAATCCTGCATTTCAGTTTTTTTCATTTGCAACATTTGAGTAAAAATAATATCTAACTCAAAGTTCATGGGAGTAATAAATGATTTATTATTTTCAAGCCATTACAACACAGCCTGGGACATAGTAAGTTAAATAAATGCTAACTGTTATTATAAACTAACTATGCAATCTTTTTTTTATTCTGCATGGAGGAAGGGTATAAAGAGAAGGTGGATACTGCACACTTGTAATAACTCAGGCTAATGGTCATTAGCAAGAAGGAAAAGAACATAGAATGAGTAAATGTATGAGAGGAAATTTGAAGACTTCACCAATTTACAGAATAAATTCATTTTTATCTTTACATTCACTGAGGACACATCATGAGTTGTGCATTTTTATCAAGCATCAGCATACTCAGGCAGTTTTAGTTTTCATGATTTATATTTTTGGTATCTTATGTTTTGGGAAGCTAAATTTGAATTTTAAAAATGTTTCTAGGGAATTTATTAATTATGGCATATGGAGTATTTGGCAAAAACATCTCACTAAAGCACAATGATGGTTTAGTTCCATACCTGACTGAGAGCACTGAGTTCTTTAATGAGATTATTCCCAATTGCACTTTACTGCCAAATGTCTTTTTCCTAAATCTTCATCAATCTCTTCTTTCTCTAGTCCTCCTGTTAGAGCTATTTTTCCACTAGTGCTTTCCATTCTATTACTTTCCATAGCCTCCAATATCAAGCTACATTACCTATATTATCTCCCTTGTGATTCTTGAAGATTCCCTCTTCAATGGAATCTCTGACTATAAAGAGCCACTCCACTTATTCATTAATCCAATTTCCAGTGCCTTCTGTAATAGCCCCATGTTAAAACCTGGTGTCTTAAGAAGCCTCTAATGAGTTCCTTGTCATCCAATCCCAATGGTTTTGTTCTTATGTCACTGGAGAATTTGGTCATCTTCTTTGTTTCGAAAATCTCATCTTCATTGCATTCTTTGTCACTGAACATTTTTGATGGTCTTCCTAACTTTGTAGTTGCTCGGTCACAGTTTTTAGCCCCAGATTATGAATCTGGACCTCTGGTTCTTCTCTTTCTCAAATTCTCCCTTGTAAACACAACCTAAACTCATAGCTTCAATTCCCATCGTTAATGTACACTACTGTGATATCTATATCACGGCCCTGTTAGGCCTAACCTCTGGATAAATTTTTAGTCTCACCATTGTGATTTCCAAACCCAGGTATCTACAGTCTACCCTCTCTCCTTCACTAAGCTATGATACCATTTTAAGGATTTACTTTCATAGCAACAACGTGCACTGGTTTGAGTACAACAATTTTATAGAATCAAATCTTGTTCTGCCCCTTTGGGTTATGTGATCTTAGATATATTATGTAACATCTTCAAGTGTAAATTTTCCAATCTGTAAAATGAGAATAACAGCACTACTTACCATAGGTTGGTTATTAAAAGCACAGTATATAATACATGAAAATTGCTTGACAGTGAAAGGTCATGATTTAAGTATTCAGTAACACTAGATACTAATATTTTAAGTATCACATTCATCAAATAAATATTGTTAATAAGAGTAAAAATGACTTGATGAAATTCCTGAAATAAATTGATATTTAATAAAAGTGTTATTTATTATTCTGACAAAACACATCAATCTGTATACCAAACATGGAGGCAGCTATGAAAATGGAGAGAGTACTGAGCTTACAGTCAAGTACACTGGTTGTAAAAACTGCCTCCAAAATGTAAAGCAATGTGAATTGAGTAAATCACTATACATTCTGTGAGTATTAAATTATTCACTAGTGAAATAAAAAGCTTTGAAAATTGAACTCCAAGGGTTCTAATATTCAATGGCTCCCTGAGTAGCTAATTCAGTATATCCAAATATTTACTCCTCATCAATTCCTTCCTCAAATTTTTCCCTGCCGTGTTTTTTCTTTCTAGTAAAGAAACAAAATCTTCCTAGACATGCACACACTGCCTCATGTCTTCTTTCCTATGTCAGAATATGGTATCACCATTCAACCATGTGCTAAAGCCAAAACTGTAATCACTTGCAATACCTTAATTTTTTTTAAATGGGCAAATTTAAATACTATCAGCAACTCTACGTTTGATTTACTGCTCAAAACACTGAGTGCTTTCCATCATCTACAGAATAAAGCTCAATTTCACTGTCAGCTTTCAAGGTATTTCATCATCTGATCCCAATGTACCCTTTTGCTATTATTTCTACAACTTCTGGCATGCTCTACCCAGCCAATTTGAAATTATCAAATTTCTGTGTGTGTGTGTGTGTGTGTGTGTATACATAGAGATAGAGATAGAGATATACAGTATGTATATACTGTAAAACACAGTATGTGTATATCTATATGGATAGATACACATACATGTACTATAATATATAGTATATAGTATACTATATATAGCATGCTATATAGCATATATGTACATATTTGCACATATAGATATTTATGTACACATATATACACATATATGTACTATAAACAGCCACTACACTTATTCATTAACCCTATTTCCAGTGCCTTCTGTAACTATAATGGAAGGCTCTTGTGTCTTATGTAATATATATTCTGTCCTTCATGTTTTCTTACAATCCACTCTGCCTGAATGTCCCACCTGATATCTGAAAGTCTAAATAAATCTCACTTCAGTGCACACTGCAGGTTGCCTACTAAAGATCCATTCTCCTTTTTCCATCTTCAACAATACTTACATTCTCAGTCATGCAGACATACTCAAGAAAAATCAAGTCTCATTCGCAACTCCATGGATAAGCCTTGGTTCATTTATGCCTATTGCACATTCTGCATCCCAGCCATGGGTATAAAAAAATGAATATGTATCCTAAGCACGCTGATCATCACAGATTTCAGGACACTCCCTTGACAATACTAGGGCAGTGTTTCTTCTTCTAGAGACTGTTAAGTAAAAGTTGTAAGTCTCAGAATTCATTTCTGCCACCCTTCTACCAGACAAGGGAAAGAGCAGAGCTAATAACATAAGAGAGAAAGAATAAAAGCTCTGAATGTACTATATCTGTCTACTGCTCTCCATGTGAACTTTTAGTTACATCACGCAATAAATTCTCTGTTAAGATACTGCCATCACTTGCTAATAGGCAAAAGTATTTCAAATGTATACATACACACGCACACAGAAACAAACTTCATAACCAAAATACAATAAAAAACAATATACAGGTGAACATAATCTCTCCTTTAAGATCATACAGCTTTTTAAAATATACATTTTAATGGCATTGACATTCTACCTACCTAATGCATTCAGATATAAAGTGTATCTATCATAACCAATTCTTTACAACACAAGTCCATCAAGGTCAGGTCCATGTGTAATTCATCCTGGTAATCTTCATAATGCCTTATACATTGTAAAAATAGAATAAATAACTATTTTAATACTGAGTAACTGAACAAATGGAAAAAATCAATCTATGTGATTATCTCCTTGAATCAATTGTTTTAATGAAAACATAAAATGATTATTTGAATTTCCTCTTCAATTTATTCTCTGCACCATGTGTCTTCCTAATAATACAAAATGTTCTGAAACTCTATCACTGTGTCCTATATTTTGAACATTTAAAAGCATTAACAGAAAAGTACATATTAATTATTAAATAACTGTTAATATCTTTTGCCACTTCAATATCTGTATCCTATTTTAAATGAGTGATTTAAAATTTAAATTATAAAGAAAACAACCCCAAAGTTTGAATTTTTTAAATTCCATATAATCACTTTAAAATTAAACATTTCAAACAATTAGATACTGAAATATTGTAACTAAATAATTTCTAAATCAAACATTATTAATATAATTTTTTAAGATTTTATTTATTTATTTTTAGAGAGGGGAAGGGAGGGAGAAAGAGAGAGAGAGAAACATCAATGTGTGGTTGCCTCTCGCATAGCCCCCACTGGGGACCTGGCCCACAACCCAGGCATGTGCTCTAAGTGGGAATCGAACCTGCAACACTTTGGTTCGCAGCCCGCACTCAATTTATATGAATATAAATTTTTGCAGAAACCCTGTATCATCAAGCTTTTCGATAAATCCAAAATATATAAAACTATATTAAAACGTTACCTGAACAATATTTCCTCTTTTGGCTTGTTATTATTCCATTTCTCTTATTCACTATCATTTCATTTTGCATAAGTACAATTTTCTTAGGTACACTGGAAATGTTTGTTCCAGGCACTTTAGTTGTAATTGCTTTGGCACCTTTTCTTTAAATCTTTCATATTCTCATTCATGCTAATCAACTGAGCAAGTTTTTGTCAAGCCAGAGCATGTAGTGGAAGCTTTCATTGAATCAAATGCATTACTTACATGAGGGGGGTAAAAAATAATAATTTGTTCAATAAGATTTTAATGATTATATTTTAAATAAACTCCAATCACAAAATAGTAAAATACCAAAATAAAATTAAATATTGAAGATTTTATATATATTTGTTTACTGAACTAATAACTATTTGGGATCCTTTAATACAAAAGTTATTAAAACTATATAAATACTAAACATATACACTACTTCAAATGTGTCTTCTATAAATATATTTAGATCAAGAAAAGCTGGCTTACTTAGTAAGGTATTGTTCTTTATTTTTATAATTACAGTATTGTCTACATGAAAAAATCATGGTGATCACTATTGGTTTTAACAACATACTGCTCATTACATACAAGACATTGACAATGGTGATAAAGATGAATGAGGTACAAGTACAAATGCATGTTTTTATGTTCAGAATGTTTCACAAGCTAGTATTTATCTTTTTTTAAAAAAAGTGCATTTCTACTCATACACAATTGGTCACAAACCATGCATCTCATTAAAGTGGCTGGAGCAAGGATTAGTGACATATGTCCCCACTAATGATGAGGCAAGAACTTAACAGTATAAAGGATACATGGACAAAACCAAAGGGCCTAGATTGGAGGATGGGAGGCTAGGATGGGTAGGGTTGGGGGTTATGGTGGGAGGAAAATCGAGACAACTGTACTTGAACAACAAAAAAAATTATAAAAAAAGAAATGTGTAAAATTCCACATGCTCCCTATATCTGCAACTGATGTTATCATTGAGACTTATTTTAGAAAAGAACAATATACAGTTGATGTATTACAGAATTGTACACCTGAAACCTATATTAACCAATGTCATCCAATAAATTCAATAAAAATAAATAAAATTTTCAAAAGAAAAAAATAAAAAATAAAAAGAACAGAGAAATAAATTTAAAATCTAAGCTAATTAATGTTGATTTATAGTCCTTTGGAAAATCAAATACAGTTTATAAAGTCAGCATAAACACTAGTTGCTTTAGACTTTCTTATGGTATGTCCTGTCTATAAAGTTTCTAATTATTTTATACTGAAAAATATGATTGCTTTTAAATGTAACATGATAACTTGAATTAAAAAATACATCAGTCAATTTAATCTTCTTTATTGGAAGTTTCAATATTTCCTGCATCCCAAAATATTTTAAGCAAAACTCTAAATAATTTCAAGATTGATGAGGTTGTACAAATAAAAACTTTCAGCTAAGTACAAGCCTATGAGGGGGGGACCCCACCAAATGGAATTATCTTCTGAAGGGCAGGCCCCTGGTAGTACAGGTTTCCCCCACTAGTTGGATATTCTATAAACCCATCTGTATCACTGTGCTAGCTGGTGTTGTTGTGAGAGGCTGCATTCAGCTTCACTAAATTTTTAAACTACATTTTATTGATTATGCTGTAACAGTTTTGATTTTCCGCCTTTCCTGTCCTCCACTGAGTGCCCCCCACTCCCTCAGGCTAACCCCCACCACAGTTCATGTCCATGGGTCATGCACATAAGTTCTTTGGCTACTCCATTTCGTATACTGTAGTTTACATCCCTGTGGCTATTCTGTAACTACCAATTTGTACTCCTTAAGCCCCTCATCTCTACATTCATTTCAACACACCTGTGTTGATGGTCCCATCTGGGTACCATCAAAACACTCTCCATATCCAATCCTGTCTCAGTTCTTCTTGTTTGGTTTCTTTTTTAGATTCAATTGCTGATGGGTATGTTTTTTTGCCATTCTATTGTTCATAGTTTTAATCTTCTTTTTCTTAAATAAGTCCCTTTAACATTTCATATAATAATGATTTGGTGATGATAAACTGTAGTAGTTATTTCTAGTCTGGGAAGCTCTTTATCTTCCATTTGATTCTAAATGATATCTTTGCTGGATACAGCAATCTTGGCTATAGGTGCCTGCTCTTCATGACTTTGAATATGCCTTGCCAGTCCCTTCTAGCCTGCAAAGTTTCTTTTCAGAAATCAGCTGGCAGTCTTATGGGAAGTCCCCTGAAAATAACTAACCGCTTTTCTCTTTATCTTTAATGGTTGGTATTTTAATTATGATGTATCTGGGAGTGGTTCTCTTTGCATCCATCTTTTTTGAGACTCTACACACTTCCAAACTTGCATGCCTATTTCTGTCATCAAATTAGGGAAGTTTTCTTTATTTTTTCACATATATTTCTAATTTCTTGCCCTTTCTCTTCTCTTTTTGGCACTCCAATGATGCAAATGTTGGACCTCTTGAAGTTGTTCCAGAGGCTGCTTACACTATCCTCATTTTTTTTGGATTTTTTCTTTTTGTTGTTCTGATAGGTTGTTTTTTCCTTCCCTATGTTCCAAATCATCGATTTGAATCTCAGCTTCATCCACTCTACTGTTGTTTCCCTGCAAATTATTCATTTCAATTAGTGTATCCTTCGTTTCTGACTGGAATTTTTTATGCTGTTGAGGGCCTCACTAAGTTCCTTGAGCACCCTTCTAACTCTACATCTTTTGAACTCTGCATCTGATACATTGCTCATCTCCATTTCATCTAGCTCTTTTTCTGGAGTTTTGATTTGAGCCATGTTTCTTTTGGCGGCATCCCTGTGTTTGATTCTATGTATTAGGTAGGGCTGCTTTGACTACATGTCTTGATAGTGTAGGCTAATGTAGTAGGTGTCCTGTAGGATCCAATGGTACAGCCTCCCCTATCACCCAATCTGGGTACTTGAGATGTGCCTTTTGTGTGGGCTATATACACCTTCCCTTTGTAGTTGAGCCTTCGTTGCTGTTGGCAGATGATTGGAAGGGATTTACCTAGGCTACCTGGCTGCAAGGATTGGCTGTGACCACAGACCAGCAACTACCACCCTCCATGGAGGATCATCTGTGCAGAGCCAGGGTGGTAGTGCTCTGATGTGGTCTGTAGCTGTCCACTGGGTACCCTGGTCCTGAAGTTTCCCAGGTGGTGGAGGCCAAGGTCAACTCCCACCTGTTTTTCCCAGGTCCATCCTGCCTGAGCTATAAAGCAATCTGAGATGGCTGCTACTTGTTCTGGACTTGGAGATTCCCAGGCAAAACCAAGCTGTGAATATTGGCTGGCTGCTGCTAGTGCAGGACCTGGGGCTCACTGAGGCCAGCTATTGCTTGTTTGAGAGGATTTAGGAAGTTGTGCAGCATGAGCCAAAAACAGCCATTCACATGGAAAAGCAGTTTGGGTGGGCCCATAAGTTGGGTGGGGTAGAGTCTCTGGGGTTCTGCAAGGTTAGTCAAACAGTGTTAGCTAGGTTAATAGATTCTCATACATGGCACCAGCTTGCTGGCCCTGTGGGTCTGTGGGTGCAAGATTTAGAAAAGGGACAATGACTGCTGTCTGCCTTGATGCCAGACACTTCCGTTTCTCCCAGTATGCCATTGGTGCCTTTCAAGCTGCTACCCTGGTGCTGGAGCTCAGAGGGAGTACATATGAGTAGGTAAGTCAGTGTGCGAGTTCTTCGAGAGGAACTTCTTTAAGTTCCAGCAGTTTCTTCTACCGACTCAATCCCTGCTTAATTTTGCAGCCACAAGTTGTGGGGACTTATCTTCCTGGCACTGGAACCCTGGGCTGGGGGGCCTGGTGTGGGGTTAGGACTCCTCACTCCTGAGATATCCCTCTGGAATTTTTATCCACCACATGTGGCTATGGGACCAGCCCATTCTGTGTCTGCGCCCCTCCTATCAGTATGGATGGATGTGGTTTCTTTAATTCCATGGTTGTCAGACTTCCATTGAACTTAATTTCTGATGGTTCTGAGTCATGGTTGTTCTATATTTTAGTGGTAATTTTGATGTGTTTGTATGAAGAGGTAAGCTGTGTCTGCCTACACTGCCATCTTGACTGGGAGTCAGGACAACTGATCTTCAGTGAATTTTTTAAAGACTCTCAACACATTTGCCCATTTCATCCTTGGTAGTTTACAAAGGCACTACCCACACTATGCTGGGTGTCAGCAGTTTTTGACCAAAAACAGCATAACCCCCATGCCCTACCCTCCCTATTCACCTGACCTTGCCCCAAGTGACTTTTCTTTGTTTTCCTGGATGAAAAAATTCCTCACAGGAAAACGTTTTGTTGATGGTAAAGAGGTGAAACCAAAATGGCAGAAGTACTAAAAGGCATCAAAACCCATGCATTCAAAACTGTTTAACAGTGGAAAAATTCATCTCAATAGATATATTGCATCAAATGGAGAGTACTTTGAAAGTGACTGAATTTTAAACATGCAAGCATAAATGCACAATTTTTCATAAATAAACAAGTTTCATGTTTAGTTCTCTATAAATAGTCTTTCCATAATCATCATATAGAGGACAAAGCTACTCATGAGTATATTTCTAATTTTTATTAGTCACTTCCCTCTCCCAAAAAGGAACACATTTTTTTAAGAATCACTAAGATTTGGACTTGACTAAAAGCAACATCAGTAATATAACTGGTCCAATTGCTATAATTATCTCCCAGTTGATGCTGGGTTAATAGCACTACCACTACTGTAAGAGTCAAATGCATTCTTTAACTACCAAAGAAACAGTAGTGAACTATTATTTCACCAACATTAGATTTTCGTAGTTTCTGAAAGGCTCACCAAATGGCTTGGCCTTAAAACAGCAACAAAATTTACAAAATGCATGAAAAATTCTTTAGTTGAGCTCCATGTTTTTCTAGTAAAGTGATTAACAGCATAGATTATGGACCCTGCTCAACTACTTCCTGTGTGAAGCTGGCCTATTTAATTAATTAACATCTGCAATCTTTTTCTTAAAAATGTTATTTATTTATTTTTAGAGAGGGGAAGGGAGAGAGGGAGAGAAACATCAATGTGTGGTTGCCTCTTATGCACCCCATACTGGGGAGCTGGCCCACAACTCAGGCATGTGCCCTGACTGGGAATTGAACCAGCGACCCTTTGGTTTGTAGGCTGGCACTCAATCCACTGAGCTACACCAGCCAGGGCAACATTTGTAATCTTCAACGTTCTCATCTGTAAAACAAGGAAAATATCACCTACTCCCTCGGGTTATTATGAGGACTAATTGAGTTAATATGTGTGAAATTTTTAGCACAGTGGCTGGTAAATCTTCAAAGTGATTTCAGTATTGCCTATTACCTACAACTATAAATATCACTGTGCTTCTGAAATAGATGCCAGAAGAAGCAAAGTGAAAGTTCTTACAAAATGAAGATACTTTCACATTCTAAAATATATTTTGTTACTCATACCTTTGTTCATAATATGATCAAACAAGTATGCATATACTAATAATGCAGAAGATTTCTATATAATTATTTTTGAATGAATATTTCCATGAGACTAATAACAGGTTTTTCAAAGCTATTAACATTCTAGGAGATCTACACGCTGCTGGACTTTACAAATAGTATTTTTTTGTTTATGTGCACATGCTTAATTGGGAGAAAAGGACCATTTATTTCCTCAATTCCCAAAAGGTGCTGATAACTTAAAATTTTAAATTAGAAAATTCACACTTTGAAAAGATCTAATAACTTATCTTGCTCAAAATTAATCATATTCTAACCTACATACATTTACCATATTATGCAGTACTATATTTCCTTTAATAATACCACATTGGTTAGACAATGGAACAGCATTTCTGTTTTTCAGTATAACTGAAATTATTTTAAAGACTTGTATTTATTGATGTATTCATTTCATTTACAAGCCTGAAATAATTATGTCATGGAGATTTTCTAAAATTTTAAGCCTCTTGCTCCCAGTACACTGATTTCTTCAAATACTAATGGTTATGAAGCATGTATTTAATAAAAGTATGCTTTTCAGAACAATTTATAGTAGCCCCTTAGGTATTTGAACATTTCCAATATCACTTTCATATTGTGCCTTGTCTTGCACACAGAATGTACTCAATAAAAATGAGTACTTAACCTTACACGTTAGTTTTTGTTTGTTTGTTTTAGTGAGAGTGAGGAAGGGAGAGAAGAAGAGAGACAGAAAGAGAGAAACAAACATTGATGTGAGACAGAAACATTAATCGGTGGCCTTCTATATGAATTCCAACCAGGGGCAGAGCACACAAGGCCAGGTATGTGCCCTGACTGGCAATGGAATCCACACTTTTTTTTTATATGAGGACGATGCTCCAATCAACTGAACAATCAGGCTAGGCTGTTAAATACTTTTGTAAGGACATGGTAGTATCTTAAAAGGGAAGTAGTGTGTGTGTGTTCTCAGAATCAGAGATTACTAGCATCATTGACAAAATTCAAAAATATAAGACCATGGGCAAAGCAGTAGCACCTCCTCAAGTTAAAGACAATTAGTCAACATCCAGTGAAATATTTTAAAAGCATGTTGTCCTAATAGATGTGTCATCATCTTTGCAGAAATAATAATCAACTATTAAGATATTTTATGAACATTATCTGGTCACATAATGTAATATTACATTGATTTACCCTTGTCAATTTCAGTGACAGTTAAAATTAACAAAATTATTAATACTAAACTAAATCTTCCAGCCCCACTTTCCTCTATTATTGCATAACTCACACCATTTTTGTGATCTACTCCTTGAACTAAGTTCAAGCTCGCAGACCAAACTTGCCAGGAATTAGAATGATGGTCACTGTTTTTGCACGCAAAATCAGAGGAGCTAAGCACCATAGGAGAGATCATTTAAAGGGGCAAAACTGATCTGAAAGGCATCCCCTTTACATTTGTTAAAATTAAACATGGGATAAAAGCATAATTTGGGGAAAGTATTATTTTATACTCTATAAAAATGTAAAGATACTTTACATATTAAAATATTCCTCTGATCTTCTATTCTTACACTATAGATTGAAATTCTACCACAGTAGAAATTTGGTCCCACTCTTAAAAAGAATGTAAAATATAAAAATGTAAAAATAAAAAAGGTTACAGAATCATATATCAAAAGAACCATACTTATCACTTGTTCTTGTTCACTACTTTATTTGAACATTTTACATTGAAACATTTTTTCCCATTTAAAATTAATGTTCTATTTAACTATTAGGAAATAAGACTGCCACTTCCTGGATACCTAACAATAGTTAGCTTTCAGCAAATTCCAGCTATAAAGCTGTATTATAGTGGTTCACAGACTATTTCAGGAAATTCATCACCACTTTTATCATTTGTCATTGTCACTGCAAAAAAATCCATCCTAAGAAAATTCCTGAGTGCATGGATCTCATAACATGAAGACTCTGATCTTATTTTCAACTTATATCATCTGTAGATTTTATTTTATTTTTGTTTTTATTACACATACTAACCAAGAATATAAGTTTTGGCTCTAGCTTTAAAGATTTCCAAAGGATTAAGACACAGTAAAGGAAAAATATATATAATTTTGATTATGAGACTCTTTACAGATAAAAATGTATTAATATGTTCAAAACAATAATGAAACATCTATAACATGATCTTTAAAACAAACAATGATTGCATAAAGATAATATTCCTCTAACAATTTAAGCATTTGAACTCAGTTACTATATCCACAGATTGTGAATTTAAAAAACAATCTGTTAGTTCAATAGATTAAAATGTTAAATATATCTTCAGCCCAAGTCTATGGACAATGCAAACCCAAGTATGAGTGTAGAGTATTATACTGAAGAGAATATCAATATAGCACTAAAATTTTACTTTAAAGGCAATAACATACAATACACACAAGGCAGGCAGAACTATGTTATTTGTTTTAGTCTTTCTGGTTTTATTTTACAGTGTAACTCTTTAATTATTTAAGTGTTATTTTGACTATGTGGCATTCCACATTCACTAAGTTGGATTTACCACATGCATAAAAAGTGATGTACTTTGTTGAATTGGAAAGGTGCTCTACTCTCATATTTTGATTTGAAATCTGAGGCCCATGATATCAGAATATTTTAAAGGCAGAAGGTAACAAAAGAATAGGATTCACATTTCAAATGTCATCCAAAATGCAAATTTAATTGAATTATTTTATATTTTTATATTACTTGATATCTGGAAGTTTACTGCCATCAGACTTTTCCCATCAAAATTATATGCAGCCAGAAAATAGATTTTATTTACTACAATAAGTAAAATAATGGGCCTAAAACTTTGCAGGAATATTATTCAACTGATAATTAATTTGAATAAACTGATCCCTTGGTTGATCTTTTACAATGTTAAATAATAACACTTTGATTATTGGATGTTACAAACAAGTATATATTTTAATAAGATGAATAAATGAGACATTTGAATTCTCAAAGGGGGAACTAGGTTTTAAAATAAAATGTTAAATAAAAATTCTCCACAGGCATGTTATTTAGTGATTACAATAATCTCATACCTGAAATTGGACTCATATATTTGTGCTATATAGAAAGTATAAAAATTCCATGTGACCCTACTACCATATTCTTTAAGCACTCTAAATCACCAAGGCCACCTAAGAATCCAACTGGCATTCCATGCCTAAAACAATGATTAGATATGCTGTAATTACACCCTACTACTTCATCATTTACTTTTCCTCACCACTTAAACAAGTTTTTACCCAGCTGCTTCACTATGTGCATTGACTAAGTCAGAGTTCACATTCACAAAAAGTTCAACTAACTTATATCCAAGGCTGTGGCATTGAAGCAAGTATTAATAGTTGGTGGGATTGTTACAAGATGTGTATGGTGATCCCCATGTACCTGACTTAATGATGTTCCACTTTAAAATAATCTAGTAACCTACAGATCATATTAAATGGGATACAGCAAGGATGTCATCCACAAGGTTTGAAATTACAATTACTTCAATGAATAGTAGAGGGTACCTTCTACACTCAAATTCTCTTGATAAGAAGCTGAATATAACCCAGCTGTATCTTTACCAGGCAAGCTGGAACTATACTAAAACAAAATTTCAAGAAACAAATTCCAACTGTTAAGTTTGGGGAGAAAAGACAATAGATGGGAAAAACTAACAACAGTTTCTATTTTTCATTTTTAAAAAAATATATTTTACACTTTGGGTGCTGAAGTGACCTTATACACAATGCTTATGACGCTGCTTGGGAGGATGCAATATGAAAAGAATTGACAGCTCATATACACTAAGGATGTCAGCAAACATATCTGATGTGACACGTGGGGCACAGCTCAGGCTGAGTGACTGTGAGCAACTCACAACTTCTCTCAACATCAGTTTATTCCCCAGTAAAAAAAAACAAATATGAGTTTATTCTATATTAAACTCAGTAGCTATACTACCCTAATTTTTTTCTCCTTCCCCATAAAAAATCACTACCACAAATCTGATACACAAGATATAATTTATACATATTATGTATCCATATGCAATGTGTAACTTCGATTTGCAAATTTAAGACTAATAACTTAAAACTCTTACAAATGTATATCTGTAAAGAGTCATTAAGACTGTTGCCAGTTATTGACTATTTTTAAAAATGCTGCATTGAAATTGTTAATGTATTCTGATGCACAAGTGAATTACTCCAATGTAAAACCTAAGAATTTCTTGATTATTGACTCTTCATATCTTCAACATCACCATATATTACCAAAGTGGTCCCCAAAGTATTTATAATGATTTACACTCTCACAAAAATGCATACTAATAATACTCTGCATTCTCACCCAAACCAAGTAGTGCCAAACCTTCATTTCCATTATTTTAAGTGCTATAAAATGGCTTGCCACTGTTTTAATTTGCATTCCCTAGGTATTAATAAGGTTGACTATGTTTATCTTCCAGTGACTTTCCTATTTTATAAGCTGCCAGTTCTTATCTTTTAACCCATTTTGTTCCTGTTGGGTAACTGGTGACACTATTGTAGGGCTGTTGGCTTCCCTTCTGTATTCTGGGTACTTAATCAGTGATATTTATTGCAAATATTTACTTCTTGTCTGTGATTTGTCTGTTCACTTAATTTATGGTGCCCTTTGGTGTTTATATGTCCTTAATTTTAGAAGAAAATAGCAATAGGTTCCTTCAAAAACTGTCAATTACATTAAGTTTTTGCTTTTAGGGCCTTTCCTAAAAGTTATCCTTCTGTAATGAAGCTTAACAGATATACCATTCCATACTTTCTTTGCTCAGTTTTTAGATTTTGTACATTTTTTAATTTTTCACGTTTTTAGAAGATATAAATATAAGAAATTCTGGTGCCTATAACATTTGGCTTTTTTAAATATATTTAATAAAAATTTATAAAACAAATATATAAGCCACAAAACTCCACAAATTCATACGCTACCAGGAAATGTGATGGTAACAAAAGTGATAGGG
The DNA here is from genome assembly GCA_004027475.1 of Anoura caudifer. Lineage (NCBI taxonomy): Eukaryota > Metazoa > Chordata > Mammalia > Chiroptera > Phyllostomidae > Anoura > Anoura caudifer. The sequence goes on along the minus strand of PVKU01001717.1, from coordinate 13,377 downwards.
ATAGAAAATAAATGACTCATTCTGGGAAGCATATTCAAAGTTTAGCTGTTAAAAAATAAAGAAAAGAAAGAAAAATTATTTTATCCATTCATCCATTCACACAACTAAAACTTAATAATTATTGCTATATATATGTATGTATGTCTATAATATACATGACATGTATATTATATATTAATACCTGCTGTGTAGGTGTGGGGCTGGGGCTGTTAAGGGTTTGCCAGAAAGTGGAAATACATTGGTCAGAAAAAACAAACATGAGCTCTGTTCTCATGGAGCTTACCATCTAAGTAAGAGGGTGTGTGTGTGTGTGTGTGTGTGTGTGTGTGTGTGTGTGTGTGTAATCTAAATAATCTCACAAATTATTATAAAATTATAGCTACCTTGAAGAAATGTGCATGGTGCTCTGAGAATTTAAAATAGTCTAAAGAAGTGACACTTGAGTTGAGAGAGGAAGTTTGGGAAGAAATTGGCTAAATAAAACAGGAATGAAAGAGCATTCCAGGCAGATGGAGGAACATAAAGAAAGGTCACAGTTATTTTTTACTGTCTGTCTTCCTCCTTATCTACTAAGCTACAGAACCACCATCATATAGGGTTTTTGCTTAGTCTCTTTGTTCATCTTTCATACATCCAAAATTAGCACTAGTAGTGTCTGGCACATAATAGATATTCAATAAATATTGAGTGATTTGAAATAAATTTGTTCAATGCCTTCACTTGCAACATGTGTGTTTTCATTCTAAAAAATCAGGCAATATAACAGAGCTTATATCCCCCAAAACAAGGCTTGGCAGAAACACTCAAAACTGATACAACTAGTAACACAAACTTCTAAACAAAACCATAAAAATTTTAACAAAAATCATATGCACCTAAAAGGAAATGTAAAATTCCTGATACAAAAGAAATAATATAGTAAATACATGAACTTTTTTCTTTTAAAAAATGATGAAAGTAGACTGATGAAAGGGGTATCCCTCTATTGCATTGTGCATTTGCTTATGGTAATATAATTTGCATTCAGCTTTAATTACCTGGTAAAGCTAAATATTAATGCACTGGGAAAATCACACATTAACCAATTTACACATTTTACTGGCATAATTCCCCTACTTACTCATCATGTAGAAGCTAATTCACATTACATAAAAATATATTGTAGCAGAACAAACTATATTTAATTGGTACCAACTAAGTATTCTTCACAACTCAAAGCGCAGCAAAGGACACTCCCAGGCAGGTTAAAGTTGTCCTGGGAAGTTTCATGGAGTTAGGCCTGTAATGACAACTGAGAATTGCATAAACAGATTGAATGCATATTCTGCATATGTGAAGGTGCTCTAATTTACCTGACCTTAACAAAGTGAAAGATCTATGTTTGCATTAACAAGGTATAGTCAGCTTACAGAGAGCCTTAAATTCCTGGCAGATAGTTCCTATTCCTTGAATACGAAAAGAGAAACAAAATGTCATTCAGGAATGAGGAAGTATCATGAGAAAGCACCCATTTAGAGAGTAAAGGAAATGTTTATTGCTCTAGTTATATGAAGAACAAGATTATCAACAAAACACTATAATCCAATTGTCACACCTATTGAATACATACTGAATCATCTTTGCATAGGCTGAATACTAATACAAATCTGGTAAAGTGCTAAAATAAATGAATTTGTGGCCAACATTGTATAAATAAAGTTGACCTGCAGTGGACAAGCATACTTTTTGTAATCCAATTTTACATGAGTTATACTTAAACTAGTAAGGAGAGTAAGTTAGCCAATTAACCACTGATATGATTTTTCTTTTTTTAGTTGCTCATGGAGAAAATGACATTTACCTGACAAGGTTGAAAATCTCACATTAACTCTTTAAACTTATTTATTTAATATATATATTTGTGAATCTTCCACTAAAATGAATACATTTAGAAGATATGGCCTCTTTCGCTCATTTTCTGTACATTACTCAATTGTTTAGCATTGTCTCTTGCACACAGTGCATGCTTAATAAATAAGTGATTACAAAATGAATAAAGAACAAGTGAATCATGACTTATGCCTGCAAATGCCAATAACTGAATAATGGTAAAATATCTCAGGCCAAATAAAAATATGTGTACACCAACTTATGCAAACCAGAAGAGGCTTGTTAAATACTTCTCCCCCTGTGATGGTTAAATTGTACATGTCAATTTGGCTTACCTATGGTACTCAGTTATTTGGCCAAACACTAGTCTAGATGTTGCTGTGAAAATAATTTATAGTTGTGATTAGTATCTACAATTTGACTTTAAGTAAAGTAGATTACCCTTGATAATGGGGGAGGGTCTCATCCACTCAGTAGAAGGCCTTAAGAGCAAAACTGAAGTTTCTTGGAGAAGAAGGAATTCCGCCTCAAATTATAACATAGAACACCTGTCTGAGGTTCCAATCTGTCCTACAGATTACCAGCCTCCTCAATGATGGGAACCAAATTCCCTTCAATACATCTTCTTTAAGACTATATATATATATTAGTTCTATTTTTCTGGAGAGCACTGACTTTTGTCCCTCCTCCTCAAAAAATTAACTGAAACACCCACATTATTAGAAGAAACATAGACAAAATAGGTCCCATTATAAGACATTGCATTACAATGTATGTATAAATATAAACGTGCACTGCATGTTTACACATACACAGATATGACAGAAATTGATCCAAGTTTTGACTTAATATCAGATAATATTGTAGAAAAACATTTTAATTTGGTAATATTTGTACATGCTTGTAAACTGGTTTTGCTGGGGGTGTAAACTGCACTGACTCCTTCTGTTGAGGAAGAAAGTCTACCGCAGGACCCATCTCAGCTGACCCCACACTAAATCAGAGGCCATCACTACCTTTGGATTCCTAGATTTGACCAGGTGCTGAGCATTCTGGGAGCTATGCTTATACACCACAAACGATTCACATGATTGCCAAAATTCCTCTATTTCTCCTCACAGTTTTATCATAAAACACCTAAAGAGTGAGTACACATCACATTCACTCTTGAAACAGTTTTAATGCAACTTTTCTTCCAGATAGGTTAAACATAGTTTTTAATGGAGTGTTTCATCTCTGGCATTACTAGAAAAATGGCTCTAGTAGTTTTTAATCCATAAAATTAATTATGATTATATTATTTAGCATAATTCTAAACATTTAGCAAAGAAATGATTACTTTTCCAAACAAAACACCTTGCTTTTGAGATGGTTACAGAACACCTGGCTTCAGTCATTTTTTACACTTTAAAAACCCTTTCTTTTACATCTCAGTTATTTTGAATCCTTATTATTATTTCTCTAATATGTATAACTAGGTTTTCAGGGGGGAAATCAACAAGAATTAGAGGTTTTCTTTTTATACTTCCGAACTGAAACATTCCTGCTAGCATTAGGCAAAAGAAAAAAGAACAGGAAGAGAAACACATGACCTACAGGATAAATAGTATTCACGTTTGAAAAATGTGAATGGTAGAACTGCAAAGTGAAAATATTCCCCACATAAGACCACGAAACCATTCCGTGGCTCATGCACTTGAAATACATGGAATTTCTGAACAAAAGATAAATTATGGTAGATAAACTATTCTTGGAATGTACCAATAAGGGAAGAGATAAACAGGCACACGAACTATCAATATCATGTAAAAGTGATGAATAAATCAACATTGCGCCAATGACAAGATGCATAACGTGTAAGTAAAAGTGTTTTCCTACGATGATATCATCAATCGTTGGCACACTGAACACTCAGAGCAATGAGGTATGTGGGGACAGAGTACTGGGAATAGAGGCACACTTCCTCTTCATGACTGTTCAGGGAGTCACCAACGTGGCTACCAGAAGACAGAGAAACGGAGTCTACCAACTTCTGCTCTTACTAAGGACCATGAATAACATGAGTACTCCAAGCACAAACTAGACTTTATGCTTCAGAAGGACAAGAACCATACATATTTCATTAACTGACATGTACAAGGGGCCTATTAATATTTGTTTATTGAAAGAAAGAATTCTACTAGCCTCATACGGTCTCAGACCTGCAGACATTTCAAAATGTGGATCTGGGAAATGAAAGGAAATGACAGATTCCAGACGTCTGAGACAGTGAATGTGGAGTGGATCCTCTAAATTCTGCTTTGAGGAAGTAAAAATCCAGATTCTCCTTTGAGCCCCCATTCTCCATATCAATGTTTACTGCTTCCTCTCTTGCTCCCTTAAACCTTACAGATCCCTAATGGCCACAATAGATATGCCATAGTTTCTAGAGTTCCTCCAGTCCTTTTATTTTTTCTTCATGACTTTTAGCCCTTTTAGATTACTCAGTCCCAAGTTACGAAAAAATTTCAGTCCATGAAAAAGCCATGAGAGCCAATATTCCAAGTGAACCTAAATGTGATTCAGGACAGTGGCTAGCACTGGAAGTAGTTTGTATAAGATGGACAAAATTCAGGTCACTCTTTATTCACTCATTTATCAACTACTGAGGATCCTCACATCACTGATTTCAACCAGCTGATTTAAACTAAAAAAGAGAATAAAATAAAAAACTCCTGCCTTCACAGAGCTCATAATCTAGTGGGCATGAAGCACAAGCAAGCAGTAAATTATCAGACTTTAAGTGGAGATGTGATAGTGATATCAACAAGCTATTACTGGAACTCAGCATAGGCCTCTTGCATGGGTTTGGGGTAGACTAACTTTAATTCACATATGAAAGGACCCTTGAAAGACCCACTGGAATAAAACAAATGATGGATGATTAGCCACTCCAAGTGAATAATGCAGTGTGTGCCAATGGATGGGAGGCCCTAGGATACGGGAGGGGGGAGGGGAGCAACAAAATTTGTTGCACAAGTTTGCAAGAGAGAAGTTCAGCAGCAGCCTAGTACCCTGGATAGTTCCCTGGCATCAATTGTGATTGGAGAGGCTGAGGTCTAGCAGATTGGAAGACCAAGTAAAGCATCTCCAAAACTTGAAATTTACCAATCTGCCCTACATTAAAAAAAAAAAAAAAAAAAAAAAAAAAAACCACTTTGCTTTTCAAAATACTTCACCCATTCCTTTCCTGCATTAGACCCCCGGAGCTGTGTGTCTTCTGTATCCAGTGAACCTGGCACACCTTAGAAATACACTGGAAGGCTATTCCTTCCTTCACCGAACAGCTCTGGAAGGTCTTTATCACTTCCTGTTTCAAACAACACTTAAAACTGGGACCCTCAAAATTCCCCCAGAGTTGCATCATATTATAGTCTCCCTCCATTCAACTTATACCCTCCCATAGAAGGGCCCTTTATCATTTCAGAAGCTCCTCAATGCCATTATATTTGCACTTTAAGGTATGTTGTAGAATTTACTCTTCAAAGTTAATTTTAGTCATAATGTTGCTATAAGTTTATACCCTTGTTGTGTACAAAATTTTAATGATTTTTAAAGGCCCAATTTAGTAATCCATACCTTATAATTACTACTATAGGAGGTGCTTTCTAATTCCTTTATTAATAAATACTTGTAGTGTCCCTGAGTCTGTTTATACATGAATGTAATATTAAAAATTGAAATCAAAATCAAATAATTATCCTTGAACTCTCTGCCTAACAAATAACATTCTTTTGAAAATTTTAGAATCCAGATATATACAGACCCATTGGTTTTTTTATCAATAAGATATTTTGAAACTTTACCTGAAATAACTTTCTTAGTCTACATTTCTAATATCGAACCTGAGTTTGGTTTAGAGGTATTTTCTTCCTTTACCTAACCTTCTCATCTGATATTTCTGAGATTTACGTATGTTTTTCTGCCTTCAAACCTTTCTTGAATATGGTAAAGAAGACTAAGTATTAGAAAGGAGTACTTACTAAATATATTTCACATATTCAGATTTAATGTTCTAGTAATTTGAGTAACTACCAACAAACAACTACCAAACAAATAAAAATAAAGGTAGTTTCTAAAGAAAGATTTGCCTAGAATGTTAAAGTCTACACTCGCACTTATTTTTACCATGCCTTTATTCGTGTATACTTATTTGGTTTTATTTATAAGCCTGATATAGGTATGCGGTAAATTGTTTCCTGATGTTGTCAAAAAACCAAAAACCAAAGAAACCACACACAAAAAAACAAGTATAAGCAAAATCACAGCATTTACCCATTTCTAGAAAATAGCTAATTGCAGTGAATAGGCACATAGGAAATAGGAGATGCTAGTCTAAATTTAGTTGATAAGGAAGGTATCACTAAGATGAACAGAAGAGTTGAATTAGGGTAGGACACCTGGCTTAACAATCACTTCTTAAACACAGGAATACTGCTAGTTTGCATTAATGAATGAGGAAAATTAGAGAAGGCATCACACCTTCTGGAATATGTGTCCTTCAGCTGTTCTGCATTCCAAACATATCATGTACAAATAAGGTTAAGAAGGAGAATAGAGAAGAGCCAGATCATTTAGAAATTAACTGACTAGAAAAGGAGAAACAGACAAATCCTAAAGAAATCACATGTACATACTGCAAATATTTGTATACACATATCACGTATGGGTACCGACCAGGGCATGGTAGAATGTGTATTTCATTTATTGTGGATTATGCTGTTCACAATATGGAACCCTATGAACCACAGGAGGTACATTCTTTTTGAAACAGAATGGCTTATACATAATAAGCATTTACAAAATGTCTGTTGTCTATTATGAAAAATAAAGTAGCTGTATAACGGGGCATAGCCATATAAGGGAAGATTACATGTAGCAAAATGAGGCACTCTAATGATGGTCAGAACCTGAAACAAGAGTATAGTCTGGGAGTGCTACAGAAACCCAGCTGTAAATAGTTCCAAGAAGTATCAGGGGGTATGGCAATACACCATCAGTCACTGACATCACGGAGTCCAAGAGTGAGTACTGGAAATTCAGCATACGTCTGGGAGCTGGCAATGTTTAAAGATATAGGAAAATGATATTTTAGGAGAAGTTTTCTAATAATATAAAAGGACTCAGGAAATGAGATGGTTTCAGAGAGAGGATCCCAATCTCTAAAGAAACAAAGAAGGCTCTGTCAATACAGCCTCGCTCAAACACAAAGAGAAATGGTGATAACAGGTAATTTATCAAGATGCAGGAAAAGATATTAGGTGAGAAATCAGTTTCAGTTATAAAAAAAGAAGCATTACTATACATACGTAATAATATTAGAGCTAGATATCAAGGGTGGCTTAATGTTAAGTTCCAAGTTATTGGACTATAAACCAATCTTCCATTACATAGAAGGACTGGTCCTGACTCAGGGGCTTGGCTGAGGCTCCAGCTAGTGATTAAATTACTCCAGCAACAGAAAGAAATTCTGACAAAAGCTACAAAATAGGCCATATCTGAAATAGTGAAACAACCAATTAATTTTTTTATTCTTGATACTATGCATCTACTGTTATTCATGTTACCGACTGATTTAAACACATAAATTATATAGCTTTGTATATTTAGTCTAGTAGAGGGGTTCCAGTAACCAACTTTAACTTCCTGATTGTCCACTGACTTTTACAAAATCAGTCTTTAAATACTTCCTTTGCTACAAACTTTTGAACATTGATTAAACCCACATTTAAATAAGTGAATTGAAGATCAAAATCCAAAAGAAACTAAACTGATTACCATGTGATATTTCCTTCTCATGGGAAATATGCTGGATTAATAGACTGTGCCTAGGATCAACTTTGCTTAATCAGGGTACTCAAAGGTCTGTGTGAACCTTTCTGGAAGATAAGCTGCTCATCTCCAAATATGGAGAATATCTAATGCCTGAACATTCTCTACCTAAAAGCACCTATTCTTAAAATTAAACTTGGCTACATTTTAAATTTGCATTAACGAGATGAGAGATTCTGACCAAATAGGGTAAGAAGTTGGGCTTGTGTGGTACTGAGGGTGCACATTATGAGTATTGAAAAGAATAAGAAGTTTTTTGCAAGCTTCAGCCTTGCAATTCCTTCATCACTTGTTCCAATTACACAAAAAGCAAGAACAGCATCGTTGAATATGGCAGCTAAAGGACAGGCAATGCACAGATAGTGCTGGGTCCTGAGTTAAATCAGGAAAGAGAAGATACACTCCTTTGCACTTTGCTATCTACTTATTCCATAATTTTTGCATCACTGTTATAAAAAAAATCAACTCTGGTTTAGATAGCTTGGCAGACCATAGAGCAGAGCCTCAGTTTCCTTGTCTCTAAAATATGCAAAAAAAAGTTTGTAATTTTCGATGAATCACGTGGCATAACATATGTAAGCTGCTTATGATGTAGAAAGTGTTCAGCACATTATGGCCATTGCTGCTGTTGTTAATTTTAAAATATGTCATCATTTACAAAATAGAAAGGAAAGCAATAACTATGTTCACATATATTCTAGGACTCTCTTGATTTAAAATCTTTCTTACAGTGTCTTTTTTTGGAAAAACATAAAACATCCATAGAATGAGGGCATACAGTTATTCAGCCAATATTTATTGGACATCTACTATATATTGGGTACTGTTTATCCCTGGTGATATAATATTAAACCAATTACACAAATAAACATAAGATTAAGACCACAGTAAGTACCACAAGGTAGAAAAACATGGAAATAAAGAAATATATAACAAGGTCACTGATGTAGCAAAGGACGCCAAAGGAAAGTTTCCTTAGGGAGGGATAACCGAGCTCATATTTGAAACGGATGTGGTACAGGGTAGGAGATGGAGGGAAAGAAAGAGACAAGAAGAGGGAGGAGGAAGAAGGGGGAAGAAGGAAAGGGAAACTAAAAGATATACAGGATGTGAATAATTATCTTTAATTTTGAAAAATGTAGAGGTATGGTCTAAAATTTATTTCAGCAGTTAGATTTCGGAACACTGTAATGTCCCAATGTAATGTTATTGTTGTGCAACTAAAATAACTGTAATCTTATACAGAGAAAGAGGATTACTACATGCCAAGACCAAAAATATCACATAAGAGTTAACAAAACTAAACAGAAAATGGTCAACATTTGTACACTGTGAATATTTTTGGTTTTAGAAATGACTGTCAATAAGGTCCAGCTAGGGTCATTACTGTCCAGTTAAATTCTACACTTATGTACTGCTTCCCCCAAACAACACATGTGCACAAGAATTAGAAACTTGTTTAAATTGTTTTAATTACAGTTAAGATGAAAATCAACTGGTGGAGAGTGTATTTTCAGGCCTAACCTTAGTTAACTCTACCAGTTAGAAAAGTACTTACATACAAAACAGGTGGAAGACACAGCCTTCACATTTCACTGTACAATGCTATCAGTCAGTGATTCTCAAACTTTATTGTGCATAAGAATCACATACAGGACCCCATCCCAGAGTTTCTCACTCCATCAGTCTGTAGTAGGATTGGCATTTTAACAGTTCACTGGTGCTGCTTGCTGCTCAGGGAACCCCATTTTGAGAACTACTACTCTAGGCTAAGAATTTGCATTAGATAAGACGTTTTCTCATAAGTGACCTTTCCTTACAAATGATTTTATTTAGTTTCACAATAGAGTTATGGTAATCAAAATTTTAATTGGTTTAATTGAAATTTAAAAATTGTTAATACAGTGTAAAGAATGAAAATCAGAAGCTATACTTTAAATTAATTTATGTACAGAGCCACAATTTAGCCAAACAATGAACTTCATCTGAAAACTTTGTAAAAAAATTTTTAGTATCATGTCACAGAACCTAGTGCTCATTTTCAACAACCACTTTGTTGGCATTTCATTTAGCCCACATGAAAAAGATTAAAATGCAATTTGAAAATAAAAACTGAATATCTTGGTACTGTATTCATTGCAGTTTAGGTTGGTAATTTTTACAATTTTATATTATATTTAGTTTAAGCTACACATTGAAATCTCCCTTTTTTCACAGCTTATCCCATCCCAGACCTTACATTTTCTTCTTAACTGACACTCATGCATAGCAAGGTACTACTGCTGATAGAAGTGGATGTTCTCAATATAAAGCCAACAGATTTTGTCACTACCAGTAGGAAAATCATGCAGAAGCTCTCGGTCATATTTTATACAGTCGGAGAGATTATATTATCGAGGTGATACATGTGTGACATATGGTCCAAAACCAAACTCAAAAAGAGGTCGATTAATAGAGAGTCGGGTTTGTAGTCTACCTAGGAAATCATCCCATTCCTGCACAAATATGAAATTGGTGATTTGATAGGTTTTTCACTTTTCTAATAACTCTTCCTGTTCACTGTCAACAAAATGAATATAGAAGAAACTCTTTTAATTCAACTAATATGAAAGTACAATAATTACATTCTGTTATTTATTAGTAGTCATATCTAATATTTGTACTATTTCTTTACTATCACCATGACATACTTCTGGGGTGTCATATTGAAAGACAGGATCAAAGTCAATTCAGATATTTCCCCTTGTAGTCTTAAAATGAAGAAATGCAAAATAAGTATTTTTGTGTATTTATAATAACAAACATATGTATGAAGAAAAATAACTAGGTTCAAAATCCTTGGAGACATGTTTCTACTACTAATACAATCTACTTACCAGAATATAGTTAAAATATCCTTAAAATTGTTGCTACAATTCTAAAATTGTTCTCCACAAACCCTTCATGGAAAATAATGGAAGGCTAGATTAAGTATTATGTGGATGCACTTTTATATCTAAAAAGATTTTAGAAAATGTGCCATTTAATGAGTTATCAGTATAATAGAATACCAGTATAATAGAATGCATTCAATAAATACTTGTTAGTATACAGTTTTTTTCTATATATCTCGTACTTTTTCCTTTAGAGCAAATCTAAGTAGGGGTGGTTAAAGATGTACCTCAAACATGCTTTAAAGAGGTTGTATGTGCAACATTTTTATTAATACCAAATTCAACATTCAGTGTGATGTGGCATATTTAAATATTTAGAATAAGTACTGTCTACATATATATGTGAAGCATTTTTTTCATTAAAAGGCAATATAAAGTCATATTTGTCTTCTAAGGTACAAAAACATGTGTTGACAATTCATTCCAAGAATAGAGTGTATGAATGAATAGAGTGTACGAATGTTTTATATCAAAAACAGACTCACCCTGCACTTGGGAAAACAAATTCATCCACTTTGCAATATCCAAATCTATTTCAAATCAAACTTATATTCCCTCATATCTTTTGTTCTTTTCTATAATTCCAAGAGACTTGCATTTTATACTTCATATTCTCATCCATAAGCCACTAATCCTATTCATCCTGTAAGATCAAGACCAAGCAAATCTACCTACCTCTGAAGCCTTTTCAAACAAAACCCAGTATGAAATGTTATTATCATGCTCTGAACTCCTGCAGTTCTCATTAGACATGCAATCTCTTGTTGTCATGAGTTGTTAACTCTGTTCAAGCGTGAGCATCAGATTCCCCCCAAATGGAGAGTAAGCTGCTGAAGGGCTGAAAGCTACCAAGTCCTGTTCTCTAGAATGCCTAGAAAGTACCTTGCACATGACAGGTCATCTATTGTGAATGCTACACTGAATAATAAAATGCAATAAAGAGTTGGATGATTATAAAATATATTTTCCATTTACTACTTCATGAGTTTGATGTACATTTACATCCTATAGTATAAATAATGCATCATTAAAATAAACAGTTCCTGATTCTCTGGGTGTCAAAAAACAAAATATCCATAAATATGACTTTTTAATGATTATAATACATTGTAATATTCCTCTGTATTTCCTCTACACTGCAATGATTCAGAATCAACCCTCAGTGGGGCTCTTACTCTACATCCTAAGGTAAGATATAAAACTGTACATGTGCCAATGTTGAAAATGTATTTTAAACTAATATGAACATAACCAAATCAAAATAACAAATCTTTAACTCTGCTCTGACTTGAAAATAAACAGGAGTGATAAGGAAAGCTACTTTCACAGTGGGAAAAAAAAGTCTAAAACAGTTGGCATGTTTCAATGAAAATAAGGTGCTCTCTAATTAATATAAAAGGAAGACAAATCACTCTTACAATAGATTAACCAGTTTATTTCTCTTGAGTCTCTTCGAAATTATTGAAGGGGTGGTTGCAACATGGAATTTCAATGTTTTAAAAACACTGTGCTTGGCAGGCAGGCCTTAGAGATGTACCAGTTTAAAATAATAAGGACACTAGGTAGAGGGGGATAAAAGGGAAAAAACTGGGACAGTCATAATAAGCATAAACAACAAAATACTTTTAAAAATAAAATAGTGAGGACAATGTCCTACCATCTCAGTTGCAACCCAGTCATTGGTTCTGTAAAACCATAGGCTGCTAACTTTTAAAGCACAAGCGTGTTTGCCAAAGCATAGTCTGTAGACACTGTCTCAAATCATATCTAAGCTTCAAGTTATGCCTTTGGAATTTGTACCTGTTTAAAATCAAATAGAAAGAGAAACAGAAACAAACTATGTTGCAGACTATACTAATAGTATTTTAAATCTTATCTTAATAGCTAGTTTTTAATCTTTTAATCGGTAGTAATCAATATAAACTCTGCCAAGTGTATGCTTCTCTTTCCTCCCCAACACTTTTAATAAAACCAGCTTTACAGTAAAATGTGTGCACACCATTTTCAACAGCCTTTCTTAGGGGTAGGGATGGAGGGTATGTGTTACATTTCAGTGGGAAGCCAATCAATTGTAAAGATATTAGAAATGAAAGCTGTTGAAATCAAGTAGGTATTTTCTGTCTTGTAGGTCCTACTGATAGCCTGAGGAGTTAAGAGTGGAGAATAACTACACAAAAACACGAAAGGGCACGAGATCTTCTAAGAAGCATTTTTCCACCTGTAAAAGACAAGTGACTTTCTGACTTCATTCTTTTCATATTACAGGTCCCAGGAGAAAAGGGAGAAAGCAAAATTGCTTCTGAGTCTGTGAAAGAAGAGGGGTGAGGTGGGAGAGAGAAGGAGGGAGAGAAAGAGTGAAGCTTAAGATACACTGAAAGAAACCCCGAGAAATTTCACAACTCTTTGCCATAAATAGTCTTTCTTCTCACTCGGGATACCTCCCCCTTGACATCAGCAAGGCTCAGCCTCCACGCGCAGGGAGGCACCATTCACAAATCCCTCCGTCACCCCTACCGCGGGATGCTACCGTGTGAGCCCGGAGAAACCAGCCAACAGATAACAGGGCCCAGGGGGGCCACCTGCGGTTTCGGCTCCGGACTGATTTTCTTTTCAGTTGAACCAACGCAAAGATTAGTCGGGAGCGCGAACACTCTCGAATGAGAGCGCGCGCGCGCGCACACACACACACACCACCACCACCACC